>BSSO01008516.1:0-10082 GCA_030267885.1 Mesembryanthemum crystallinum
CTATGTAAAACCACCTATTTTTCATGGGATTGAACAAGTTAAAAGCATTAAGAACAAAACCAATCCTATTGTCCATGAGATCTTTTAATCTACTTTCGTGATTAGCAAATCAAGACAATTGATAGAAATCCAACAACTAATATTGCCCTTTCGATTTTATACTAGTCATCTTTAGTTAAAGCATAAATCTTTTTCAAGAACAATTAATAACATGAATTTCTAACAATCACATACAATAGATCTCAGTGGCATGCCAACAACAAATTATCCCAACATTCAATCAAGTTTATTTGCTAAGCTACATCAACCTTAGAAGTAGTAAATTAGCTACTCATGATGGGAAGAACACACAAATAATTAGAACTAGCCCTAACAAACATGATTAATTAACTATGAATGATAATAAATCAAAACAGTGAAATTGGAAGAAAACTAAGTACCTTAATTAATAAAGATTGAATCTTGAGAAACAAAGTCGCTTGAACAATGAACTAGGACTAATAGAGTAGAGAGATAAATTTAGGGCTAAATTAATCTAGAGAGTAATTAATTAGGCTAAAGATGGGATTAATTCTAAAATTAGGAAAGAGGCCCTTATATAGGGTCTTAAAGTGGCTAAAAAGCCTCACAAGAGCTTTTCTAAAACAAACTAATAACAACTCGCACTAAGTAATCGCGCAAAGCCTTGGCGTGCACGTAACAGCTCCCACCCGGGCGGGTAGAATTTACCCATGGTTTGACCCGCTTGGGTCATCCTGCCAGTGTTTACAAGTGAACATTCTGCCTCGGTACCTGCCCGGGTGAAGTTTGACCCGCCCGGGTGGATGTTAGCTCCCGTCAGCTGACTTCGAGTTCGATTTTGACCCACTTTCACTTTGAATTTGGACAAATTAAAAACATGAAAGTTGTAGCCCTACTTCTTATCTTTCCATAGCCGTGTAGAACGCCTCATTTGGAGTTCAAACAAAGAAATTATGGACAAAATACTGAACAGGTGTCAAAATTGTAAAAATCGCAAAGTTAGGTCATTTGGGCCAAATTGAGCATGGAGCTTTCCAACTTTAATTTCAACGAATTCCATTGCATAGATGACTTATTTTGACCTTTCAAGATTCTCATACGCAAGCGTACTTTGTCCGTTGACATTCAAAACTTTTCACAAGGTTCAAATTACCGAAATTCACCTGAAATCGCAATCAATCACACAAAGTATCCAAAATAGTCATCCTTGTTAATATAATCATAAAATCTCGTAAGAAATGATATAATCATCCTAAAACCTATCAAATGAGTGCGTTTTTACCCTAGAAAAACCTGTCAAATAATGCACTCATCACTTGAACCGACCCATTGGCCATCACTAATTACAACCAAACTCCAAATGCCACGAAGCAAGCTAGAAGGAAGTAATGTTTTTGAATTATCTTTAATTAAATATTTTAAAACATTACCTTAGTTTAAAATCGAGAACAAATATTTATGGAGTAGTAGGGGTGAGCAGATCCAGTACCCGCCCATATTTTTGGGAACTGCAATTGGAATCGGTTGTAACTGATTATTAAAAATCGGAATTGGAATCGGTTTTAACTGATTCCTAAAAATCGGAATCGAAATCAGAACCGGTGAGACCGATTCCACAAAACTTGGACCACTGTCGATTCCGGTTCCAATATCGGTAACCAATTATTTATTAAACTTGTAGATAATCTCGTATTTATCAATAAAAGAAATATTAATTAAATTATGTAATTATATTAACAAAATTTCTTTTCGAATTACAAACCCAAATCAAAATTTTAAAATCAAATATTGCAAATATTGATAATTAAACGTGGAAAAAATTACTTAGATTTATTGTACCAAGATAATTTAAAATCAAATAGTGCAAATCTTGATAATTTTTTATATATATAAGATAATTTTATAGTTGTTTTCTACACAAAGTTTAAGGAATGATAAAATAGACATGTGAAAGAGATAGTAAGGGTGAACGGGTAATAATCGCATCCTAAAAATATTGTACCAAATAAAAAATTATAACCATTATTTTGACCATAGACCAAAAAGAATACTGTAACCTTAATTTATACATAAAAATTATAGTTGATATGAGGTATAGTGGGAGTATTTTGACAAAAAGATCTTGGGTTTAAGGTTTGTCACTCCTACTCTATTAAGGTCAAGTTCTACCACTATTTATAGCGAATCCCGCATACAATACGATTGTACTCCTAACAAACACATTAAACTCTATTATCACTTTGATCGTGCACGAGTCATTCAACATATATCTTTACAAAGGGCTTGACTACTCAACTTTTCAACTTTTATTTTCTTAAGATTAATTTGTACATGTTTATCCATGCACGGATTGAGGGGGTGTGATATAATAGTATTGGGAATTTTTTGTACTTGCACGTTACATTATTCAGTTTACATATAGAGTGTCAGGGCTGTTGGAGATAATTATTTTAGTTTTAATTATTTTCTACATCAGCTTTCTTACTTAGTCTTCTGTTAGAGTTAGCTTCAAATTGTACAGTTTGTTAGATTTTATTTATTTATAAATATACATACTCAGGCATTGTAATCTTGGGGCCAACTAATTAATTCTTACACATTAGCAGCAAACACTCCTCTAAACCCATTTTCTCTCTGTCATAAGCAAGAGATCACAAAACAGAACTTGTATCAGAGCAATCTCATTCTTGATTCTTGAATTGTTCCCTCAATTTTCTTTCATTTTCGATCATTTGTTTAGTTTTCTTGATTGATCCAGCTGATTTCTCTTATTTTTCTCTCAATTTGCCTTCGATTGCTTGTGATGCGTATTTTAAATGCTATTGAAGAACTCGAGTGAATTAACAAACCAAGATCGAATCTTTTGTATCAGCGGAATTACAAAAAAAATAAAAGAACTTATTTTTGTGGGTTTTTGTGTTTAAAGAAACGAAAGAACAAAACAATAACTCACGAATCAGGATGGGTAACAGTATGAGAAATAAGGGAAAACGAATATAAAACAATAAAAGCATAAGTAAGATCACCACTCGTTTTCTCTAAAGGCTAAGCTATCAAGAATCGGGATAAAGATCTCAAGTAAGCCACCCACTTTGTTTAAAGGAGCACATTCCACCCACAAATTATAAGATTCAAGAAATATCGCCACCAACCAATGAAGGTATAAAGATGAGTAACAATTCAACTAAAGCTGAATTTGCAGTTCTCATTCAATGATCAAAAATCTGTGTCTCTCTGTATGTTGATTACAACCAGCCATATATATAGGCAAATAAAAATAAGACTCCAACTATAATCAGGAAACCAAACTAGACTCAACAAGGGAGTTATTGTTTTGTTATGTTCTGTTACAACCATCCATATATGTTCTTTTGTAATTCATGAACTGAATCGTTTGAAGTAATAAAACTCCAAGTAACAATAATAGTAAGAGACAATTCAAGTAATAACCACCTAAGAAACAGGTTGGAATTACGATTGTTTGTTCCTTGGATATTACTCCCAGATGCTCCCGTATTAGCTTGGTTTGATTCCATTAAACAATCGAGCTCCCAAATCAATTCAAAAATTTGATCGATCTTTTCTGATTTTTCAATGGCGCCAGAAACTTCAATCGATTCGTCAACTCCGATGTATCTTCACCCGTCTGATAACCCTGGAATGGTCCTTGTTTCGAAGTAATTTGATGGCAGAAGCTATGGTGTGTGGAAGAAGGCGATGACTATCGTGCTCTCAGCGAAAAATAAGTTAGGGTTTGTGATCAAAAAAATTGCGAAACCAGCTTGAACTGATCCGACTTATGAAGTTTGGCAACGTTGCAATGATATGGTAACTTCTTGGCTTCTTAATGTTCTCTCATCTAATATTGCTGACAGTGTGCTATATACCGGAATGAATTGGAGGATATATTTGGAAAATCAAATGGTGCGAAAATTTATCAGTTATAAAGATACTTGTTGTATGTGTCAAGGTGATAATGATATTGCTACCCACTTTATTAAAATGAAAAGAAATTGGGATGAGTTGAATGCCTTGACTGTTTTACCTTCCTGTTCATGTAGAGCTGCACAAGCATTTGCTAATCTTGAACAAGATCAACATTTAATTTAGTTTTTAATGGGTATTAAATGAAGCCTATAATCCTAGAGGAAATATCTTGATGATAAATCCTCTTCCCAATATTAGTTAAGCTTATGCTTTGCTTGTTCAAGACGAGAAACAACGAGAGGTTCATGCTAGTGCAAGATTTATATCTGAATCAGCTCAATGAATGCTTCACGGAGTCAGTTTTAGGGAGGTTTTAGGGGAAGTAATGAAGGAAAAAGATATGTGATTTGTAACCATTTTAAGAAACCAGCTCATATAGCTAAGCAATGCTATAAGTTGATTGGTTTTCCTAAGGATTTCAAGTTTACAAAAGGCGAGAAGGTTGCAGCTCATGTTCAGGGTGAACAAGATGGTCAGTTCATGGGTACTGAGGTCGATACTACTCAAGAGAGGGGTGACCAAAGTTCCTCTCTTCTTCTTGGTCTTACTAGGGACCAGCACAATCATCTTGTTGCTCTTCTCAACAGTCCTCAACAAGCTTCTGGTCATGGAAGCTTCAATACAGCTGCTGTGAATTGTGTGATTACAGTTGGGAATTCTTCTCCTTGTTGTTTTGTCAACTTTGCAGGTAACGTAGCATGAAGGTGTCAAATGGGTTTGTTGTCATTGTTTTGTGAGTGCTTCTTCCACTTGAATCATTGATTATGGTCAAGTGACCATATGTGCCACAATAAATCTCTTTTCACCCATATAAAAACCCTTGAACATCTTATCAAATGTACCTTACCTAATGGCAATCTTGTTCAAGTTACAGAATTTGAAAAATTAAATTGTCATCTACCCTTTACCTTAGTGATGTTCTTTACGTCCTTTTCTTCAAATATAACCTTGTTTTCAATTGGACAATTGTGTCTGTCTCACTGTGATTTTTACTAAACACCAGTGCTTGTTGTGGGGCCCTTCTTAGAAGGGGCCACTGGTACTTGGTGAAGCCAAAGCCGGTTTATATCTGCTGCATCTCAATCATGCTGCTAGTGATCATGCTAGAGGGTCTGTGTTTCCCAATATCAATATTGTTGACAAATCCCTTATTTCCATTCAAAATCCTATTGCTACTGGTCAAGTACCACACTAAGTGCTATTTTGTAGAGATCAAAATGCTTTGTTATGGCATAGAAGACTCGGTCATCTTCCTTTGTACAAGTTACAATCTTTATCTTTGATTCATAATAATGATGATGTTGCTTGCGCTACTCATTGTGATATTTGTCCTCGTGTTAGACAATATAGACTTTCTTTTCCTCACAGTTAAATACACAATTCTCACCCTTTTGAGCTGATCTACATTGACCCATGGGGGTCCTTACAATACCCAAACTTATTCTGGCCATTATTATTTCCTCACTCGTGTTGCTGATTTTACTTGAGTTACTTGGACTCACCTTTTAAGCACTAAGAGTAATCCCTTTGGTCTCATCAAAGCCTTCGTTGAGATGATGAAATAGAACATAACAACAAGCTCAAGATAGTGAGATCTGATAATGCACTTGGGCTAGGTTCATGTAATGAGGCTACTACCTTCTTCAATAGCATGGGGATTTTGCACCAAACTAGTTGTACAGACAACCTCAACAAAACGAGGTTATTGAAAGGAAACACAAACATCTTTTAGAGACATCTAGGGCTCTTCTTTTTCAATCTAACCTACCTCTCAAATTTGGGGGTGATTGTACTCACACTAGTACCTACATTATAAATAGATTTCCCACCAAGCTCGTCAAAGGCCAATCTCCCTTTGCTCTTCTTCACCAAACACAACCGACCTTAGCACACCTCAAAGCTTTTGGCTGCCTTTGTTATGCTAGCACAATTTAATAAGGAAGAGACAAATTTCAATCTAGAGCATCCCCTTATATATTCATCGGTTACATATCCATTTAGAAAGGTGTCTTATAAGTTGTATAATTTGGATACTAAGAAGGTGTTCACTTTAAGAGATGTTGTGTTTTATGAGACCATTTTCCCTTACCATCAATTTCATACCACTTATTCCCTTCTTTTTCATTGTCCTGCTCCCACAGATTACTCTGACCCTCCTACTCCTTCCATTTTTCCTTTGTCTTCTACTTCGATTCTTCTTCACAATCTGTTTCCTTTTCTCCTTCTTCATCCTCTCATTCTTCTCATCTCCCTCTTATTGTTTCTCCTCGTCTTCCTAATATCAGGATGTCCACTAGATCACACAAACCACCTGCACATTTGCATGATTTTGTTTACAACAATGTTTCTTCCTCCACTTTTAATGATTCTTCCTGTGCACATACTGTTACTTCTTTGACTATGCCCCAACAAGTTTATTTCAACTCTCTTTCTCCTTTTAGCAAGCACTTACTTAATAATGTCAGCAACAGGGGCGGATGTACAGTATTAGGTGTGGTTGCATATGACACCAACTAAGTGTGGGTTGGTCTAGGGAAAAAGAAAAATGCCCAAAGTTGAACCCAACTCTAATCTTAACTCTGACCCCAACCAAACCTTGAAACTGTCCAAACACTTGGCAAGCAGTGATAGCAGAATTGGTCTTAGTTTTGTTGGTTAACTTGATTTAATCATCTAATATTCTAATCTCTCTCTAGGTACTAGGTAAGCTTTAATTTTAAGTGATGTTATATCTGCCGTTTTATTGGCTATTAAATCAAACGCTTTTGAACTTGTCCTTTTTATGGAATTTTTGTGTTTTCATATTAAAACTATGTGATGTAGTTATAAAGCTCATGTTGTTGCAATTTTCAAGTAAATTTTTAGATGGATTTTTCCAATTAAGGCTATTTCCATTTTATTGTTTTAATTTTGCGATTGGTTTATTTCAATTCATTTGGATTATTTCAAGTCAATTGTATAACTTAATTTTTTTTTCTCAAATATTACTATTTATTTAGTTCACATTCTGTTCAGCTAAGTTTAGAGATTAATGTGTTCATCAAAGTTCAATTTATTTCAATTCAGCGTCGTTTAGATGAAATGAACATATCTTAAGTTTATTTTCTTAGTTTTTAAGTGGAATTCATACTAAAAATTATTCAAAAACTTGTCAAAAAGTCACCAAATAGTACTCAATTAATAGTAGTATGCAATATCTAAATAATAGGATGTGCTCGGAGTTGATTCAACTTTCGGTTACTATGTGGTCTATTGCAGTTGTGACCAATGGGACCCACACTTGTAGAAGAAACTCTAAAATACCTTTTTTTTTTCGCGACGATAGTGTACTTTTCAAAAAAGAAAAAAATGTTGTGAAATATTTTTAAGAAAAGCCCCGACACCAACAAAAAAAAGTTATAGATCTGCCACTGGTCAGCAATATACATGAGCCATCTAATTATGTAGAGGTTGCTACTTCTCCTGAGTGGCAGACAACTATGGATAAAGAATTTGAGGCTCTAGAAGCCAATAACACTTAGATATGACTTACGTGGGGGTAAAAAGCCTTTAAACTTCTAAGTGGGTTTACAAGATCATATACAAGTCTAATGGTGATATTGAAAGGTGTAAAGCAAGGTTGGTCATTCATGGTAATGGTCAAAAAGCAGGGTGAACTACAATGAAACTTACTCCCCTGTTGTGAAGATGACCACCACTTGAGCACTTATTGTTTTAGCTGTCAAACTAGGCTGGCATATGCAACAACTTGATGTAAATAATGCCCTTTTATATGATAACTTAGATGAGGACATCTATATAAAGCCACTAGATGGTATGAAACTTTTCAATCCCAACCAAGTTCTGAAATTGCTAAAGTCTTTACATGGGCTGAAGTAGGCATACTAGACAATGGTATGCCAAATTGTCTTCTTCTCTCAAGTCCATGGGTTATTACATTTTCAAAAATGACTATTCACTATTTTGTAAGAAGATGGGTTCTTCAGCTGTTTATGTGGCAATATATGTAACTGATGTGCTTTTGACTGGTAATATTGCACATGAAATGGATGATCTTAGAGCTTTTCGTAAAGGTGAGTTTAAAATCAAGGATCTAGGATCCTTGAATAATTTTCTAGGCATTGAGGTTTTTCATGAACCTTCTAGAGTGATTCTTACACAAAAGAAGTTTACTATGGAACTCTTTGAAGGAATTTAGTTCCTTTACTGGTTCTTCACATGTTCCTTGCTAGCTAATCTCAAGCTCTTACCTGATGAGGGTGCTCCTCACCCTGATGCTACACTTTACAGACAATTAGTTGGGAAGCTGTATTTTTTGACCTACACAAGGCCAGATCTTGTTTTCTATGTACACTATCTCAGCCAATTCATGTCCAACCCCAGACAAACTCACTGGGAAGCAGCTCCACACACCCTCAAGTACCTCAACAGATATCCTTCACAAGGCTTGTTCCTTAATTCTGGTTCTGATTTTTCTCTCCTTGTGTATTGCCGTTCCGATTAGGATCTTGTCCTATCTCTAGAAGGAGTATTAGTGGGTATTTTGTGTTGCTCGGTGGCAGTCCTATATCATGGAAATCAAAGAAACAACCCACTATATCGCTCTCCTCTGCAGATTCTGAATATAAGAGTATGAGGAAAGTGACTGTGAAATTAGCATTGCTTTAGAGACTACTAAATGAGTTAATTGATCCTACTATGATTCATATTCCAATTAAATGTGATAGTCAGGTTGCGATATACATTGCCAAGAATCTGGTTTTTCATGAGAGCACTAAGCATGTGAGTTGGATTGCTACTTTGTTAGGGAACAATTGCAGGCAGGACTCATTTCTTTGCATCATGTTCCTACGCATCTGCAACTAGCTAATTTGTTTACTAAATCCCTGCCAAGGAAACACCATCACTATCTTTTGGGCAAGTTAGGAGTTATTCACCCTCCAACGTGGGGAAGGGGGTGTTGAAGATAATTGATTTAGTTGTAATTATTTTCCACATCAGCTTTGTTACTTAGTCCTCTGTTAGAGTTAGCTTCTATTTGCACAGTTTGTTAGCTATCATTTCTTTGTATATATACATAATCAGGCGTTGTAATCTTGGGGCTAGCTAATCAATTCTTACACAGTAGCAACAAACACTCCTCCAAACCCTTTTTCTCTCTTTTTCTCTATCACAAGCAAGAGATCAAGAAACACAATAAGGGCTCCCATAAATATAAAGCTTCTGTTATTGGTCAGAGTAATGTCCACATTTTCTGACTCTTTATTCAAAATGAACGCTTATTTCGTTCTACTGCAACATAATAAGAGTAGCTTTTATCCTCAATTGTTTGGAGGGGAGCTAAGAGATGAAGGTTGGAGATGGGAGAGGTTTTCCATTGAAGTGGGGAATTGGGGTTTGAAGCTTCAATGAAGGGAGCTAATTGAAGCTCCCCAACAGAAAAATCTGAGCCAATTTGACTCATGCTTGCATAGGGTTTTTTCATTTATATACAAAGGAAAAAAAACCTGTTGTATATAGGAATTTATCTTGTGGTCATTTGGAGTATGGGACATTAGGGTTAAAGATGCTCTAATAGCATTTGAACTTAAGCACATGTATATGATTAAACCTATCAAAATTTGACCCGATCCGAAACTCGATAAAAAACCTTACACTAAAAAATGATTTTGAACACAATTTTATAACCTAAAACTCAACATAGACCGGTTTGTTGATAACCTGAACCCCAAACCAACCTAAACTACATGTTTGTGTGAACTTATAAGTTCTATCTCCAGTTGTAGTTGTAGAAACTAAATCTTGCTAGTTGCATGCTTGTCATTTTGTTGGATACTAACATGTTACCTACATGCCAAACAATGCAGTACTCCCTCCGTTTCAATATAATGTTAATGGTTTGACTTGCGCGGTTTTCAAGAAAACACTTTGACCATAAATAATTACGATTATATAAATCCCAAAACTTATAAAATAATAATAAATTGAAACTACTATTTAAGATGAATCCAAAAATTATATTTTTACTTTGTACATCATTATACTTTTTTGCAAATTAATGGTCAAATTTTGTA
>BSSO01008517.1:0-10080 GCA_030267885.1 Mesembryanthemum crystallinum
GTATTAGGGCCTTCGTTGCATATATGTGGCTTGGAAATTTTTGGACACCACCAAATATATTGCATTTTCGTGTCCAATATTAAAAAGTAATTTTTGACTCTTTAGGGCCCTTATAATAATTTTGCCCTAGGGCCCATAGAAGGTCAGGAACGGCCCTGGTGCCATGTGTTGTCATTTTATAGGTTAGATGTGTTTTGTCAAATGTTGAAAAAACAAAGGATTTGAACCTTTAACCATGATGTTATTATTCACATAGTTTTATCGACTATACTAGTAATCTTTAATTTTTGGTATTTAAACAACAATCAATTCTACTATTATAGTTATAAGTAGTACTAGGATTGTGTAATCAATACTAATGTAACCACTAAAGTTTGGTTAAGCCTTACCACAGATCACTATGTTGAGTGTCATGTCACGTTTCATCTTTTCATTGGCCACTTCGTTATGTTATCATGAAATTAAAGAAAAAAAAATTAATAATAGGATTCGAACTTGTAACCTTAAGGTTGCTATCCAAACTAATGTGCCAACTACACAACTAATATAACGATCGGAATTCTTAATTGCAAGATAGATATACGTTAGATAGTATATATTTTTAAGTAAGGATTGAAGAAATGAAAAGGGTCATAGTTTTGACCCTCAATTGGCCACTTTAATAGCAGTTTATGTAGATTCCCTGTTTACTACATTGATGGAAACAATAACACTATATGGTGAACAATATTCGTTAGTTCATAGTTTTGACCTCAATTGGCTACTATTAGATTGAAAATTTTGATATTTTTGGTCCTCTTACAGAAGTCGCTCCACAAGACCGTCGCTTGCAAGACAAACTAGAAAGAAAAAGAAGTAGGAAAATTTGAAACTTGTTGCATCGCACGTGATACCAAACTAGTTTTTCTATAAATATGAGGAATGGAGCAAGAAGAGGGATACGCGACGTCATCTGGTAAAATGCTTCCTTTTAGTTTTACATTAATGTGCGTATCTTTCATTTTGCCTAGTGTTTGTAATTTCCATTTAACGCTTTCGTAGGAGTAGACATAGATATAGTTATCTTCTCCTCTTATAAAGGTATCTTGTAATGGGTTTATCTTCATCAATGAAATCAATCTTCATTACAACCCCAATTACTACTTTCTCCACAAGTGTGGTGGCTTCCCATATTTTCTATCTCCATCTAAATGCCCCAAAATCCTTTAAATTATTGGTGATCCAAGTCCTTTGCATATAGGGTGGGACCCAAGGAGGGATATTATCAATTCATGCCCCTAGGTCCTAATACCTTCGAAATAAGGTATTCGGCTATTGAATTTGAAACGTGCGAAACAGATGCATAGGCATCGAAAATGACTGCTGATTATTAAAAAAAAACCAAGTTTCAGAGAAAATGCACTTAAAATCGTCTTTAGTTTATTGTTTGGTTGATATAATTCACGTTGGTATCGTAGATTTATTACGTTTTAAGAGTTCTTTCGTTGTAGATGATATATGACTTTTCTATTAATGAAAACCTCCCATTCCATTAAAAAAAGAAAGTATGAATTACTTTTGTTGCCTTTTTTGGCTTTTAATGCATTGATTAGGTTTTTGGGTTTCCCCCACCGTTGTAATATACCTTATTTGGATCATCCTACTCGCATTCAATGTGAAGGCTTGATTTTGGTGTTTTCTCTCGTCATTAAAAGAGAGTTCGCAAACTCATATTTAGGCATGATAGGGCCATGATTTAGTATTGCTAGTCCATTTAATTCATGTGTATGGAGTCATGTTAAAAAGAATGGGAACCAAACAGCTCATATAATGTCCCATCTTTATACAATCGTTGTTTCTATTACTAGAGTCTTGGTGGGGGTTTTTTGAAATATTGAATTGTATCTCAATTGACATTTGTACTGTAATGATGTTGCTATCAATTAATTAATTGATCACCCCTGCTCTTTTCCTATCAACAAAAAACAGTTATTTTATTTATGGTTTTCAATCGGGTGGTTTTATCAAGCATTATTTATTTATAAATTTTTCTATATTAGCGAAAGTTCTAATAGTTCTCACAAATTAAGAAATAAAAAACAAAAAAAATAGTGAGTTACTATAAGACATAATGAAACAATAGCGTGGTATCTTGAAATTTTCAAAATATCTCAAAGGTATATTAAACTAAAGTTTGATATAATTCATGTGAGGTACCCTTGAACAAAAATTGGGACACTGAAAATGACGTGTTAAGTGTTATCTACGTTTCAAATGGATTGCCAACCATGAAACATTAAAAATATTGTTAGAAATTTATCTCGAATTCATTTTCCTAATTGTTATCAATTTTCTATGGATGTAAGTTTCCTAATTTTAATTGGTTTATGTTACGTTTATGTCTATATAAATCTCCCTAGACATTCACTTTAAGTGTATGAAGGAGAGTCATCACTATCAAAATTTGAGAATGTTCCTATATTTGAGTGTTTTAGTTTGAGGGTGCTTGTAGTTCCTTCAATTAGTATTGCGAGATTTAAGAGATACATTTATGTTATTAGAAATATATCTCGTGTTTGTAATCGCCTCTTTGTTCGATTATGTTGTTGCAATCACTAATCTTATTAATAGGGGTTAATTTTAACAAATGATAATTAAGATGGTTGACTTGATTGGCAATTGTTGTTAACATTATTTGGTAAAGAGTCAATATATCACTTATCGGTGATAAAAGAATTGTCTAAAGGTATCCGTATGAGTTATGTTAAATCTTATGTTACTCCAGACATATTATTGAAATGTCGGGATATCTGACCGTAGTCTACTTAACTCTAAAAGTATCTCCTTGTCATTGATATTCCATCCACTTCACAGCAATCGTGTTATTTACCCTATCGGGATGTTTCAACTTGATTGTTCTCAATCTCCATTATTACACTATGCATTTAATGAGCAATTTCACTAAACCCTAATATAATGTGTGACTCCCTAGAAGTGTTTGACGCACTGGCAAACAAGCTATTATATTACTTATGCACCAGGTTAGGGGTTCAAGACTCTTAGGGTGGAGTTACATGAATTTATTTGTGGAATAATCGAGGCCGTGCGTTAGGAGCTACCCTTTAGCCACGTAGTTCCTCATTGCCAATACCAAAAAAAAAAATAAAAAAAAATATGTGGAAGTTTTTTCCATCAATGTATTTTTCTTCAGGATATATAATGTGTATTACATACATAAAGAACAACACATGACCCTTTTGCGTAATTTTAATCCTCTTCGCACCAAGTCAACCCACGAAGGGATAAAGTGCAACCACCAAGTTGACCCATGAATAGGTAAAGTGATCCCACCAATTAATTTCTCCATTCAAAAATCGAATTCTCGACCTTGTTAAGATATATAGGTGGCAAACCATTCACACGAACCATTTGTTGGCAAAGTCTCTATCAAAGTACTAGTAACTTGCCTTAGTTGACCTTTGATTATGTGGTATTAATTTGCATTGGCTTAATCTTTTTTGGGAAATTTGGTTTTTAAGATTTCTTTCTTTCGTTTTTTTTTTTTGAAAAGGCAAAAAAGTCAGAATATCGTTATTATAGAGATATCCTAAGTTGGTCCTCACTAACATGATAGTGAAGAACAGTAAAAACCAATACACCAAGAACAATACAAGAAAATAAAGAAGTTTAAAGATGATACAAAGCTTGAATCATCATCCTCTTCTCCATCTTCTAGTTCAAAAGTCAGGAGACCATTAAAAAATCGAATTCTCGACCTTGTTAAGACATATAGGTGGCGAACCACTCACACTAACCATTTGTTGGCAAATTCTCTATCAAAGTACTAGTAACTTGCCTTAGTATACCTTTGATTATGTGGTATTAATTTGCATTGGCTTAATCTTTTTTGGGAAATTTGGTTTTTTAGGATTTCTTTCTTTCTTTCGTTTTTTTTTTTTTTTGAAAAGGCAAGAAAGTCGGGATATCATTATTATAGAGATATCCTAAGTTGCTCCTCATTAACATGATAGTGAAGAACAGTAGAAACCAGTACACCAAAAACAATACAAGAAAATAAAGAAGTCTAAAAATGATACAAAACTTGAATCATCATCCTCTTCTTCATCTTCTAGTCCAAAAGCTCTTGTTGACAGCAAGATAACAAAACCACACAAAGAGAACCAATTTCTTCAAATCCTCTTCGCGAAGCACACCTTCACTTTGAAAGACCTCAACACAAGCTCCCGAATCGGAGCTATACTACAATGCAACCCAGAAGCCGGAAAAAACCAAGTCCAATTTGGGGCCACCCAAGGTCGATACAAATCGAAAACATACACGATAGGACGACTGAGTCCAGATTTGTTTTTTTAGGGAGGAGGGTCTTTAGAATTCCGGATCTAGGGTAGAAGAAACTACGGAAATTTTCTCTTCAAGAAAAAACCTGAAATTGAAGAAAAATCGAAGCCATTCTTCTAGATCTCAAAACTGAGAAACTAAATCTGGAGATACATGAAAAAAATTTGCAACAAGTAAACCATCACAACATTCTTCTTCTACCCACCAAATCTGCTCCCATAGGGCACGCCATAGACGAGCTCTGGAACAACCCCACCGAATTGAGCCCATGGGCCTAACCAATGCGCACCACAGGCCTTCCTAACATGTTTGACAGACTAGCCTTCCTCCATTAAAGAAGGGGGGTAGGCTATAGTGATGGATGAAGAGGCAGTTATAGGCTCATAAATGGCTAAAAATGGATAAAGACGGAGGTGGCGGCTAGGGCAAAACTAGGGTTTCTAAGGGGAAAAAGCTGAATTTTTTAGAGATAAGGTAGAGCCTCTCTCTCTTGATGAAAACCCCATTTTACTCTGACATTAATTTCTATGTGTTGAGATTTCTTTCATTAGTTAGCCAAGTAGATAATGCTTTAAATTTTCATAAATTGTTTTGGATCTCTTTCTTTTTCAGTATTTTGTATTTTAATTTGTGATTTCTTTCTTTAGTTAGCTATGCAAGGACTTTTTTTTTTTTAAATAATCAACTGCACTTATTCGATGTTTTTGAAAATTTCTTTAATTTTTTTAAGGGAAAAATAAAAATAATTTGCATTATTTAAAAGCCATACAACATCTACATATGAGATTGAATTCAACGATATAGAAATCTAAAATATTAGACTATATTCGATTTGAAAAGTTATCTAACATTTGAGATGTAACAATTTCGAGTGGCTTCCTTTTCATTACTGTTTCCCATATTAAAGCCTTTTTGCGGAAGACCCTGCCAAAACTTTGAGAATTTTTAGATTCGATATTGTATTTAACCTCTTGAAGAAGAAGATCTACCATTGTACCATACGATCAAACAAACTAAAAACCAACAATATTATCAAAAACAGAGAAACAACTAAACCCAATAAATGGGATAAACTAATCTCACATAAGAGAGACCATAACTCTCACAAAAGGAGAGACGACCAAACCCAATAGATGGTATAGACTAACTCTCACAAAAGGAGAAACTGATTTTATTCGACAATAATCAATTGCAAACCTCAAAAGAGCGAAGAAATTAAATAAATTGTGGCTTACCATCAGCGTTAAACCGCCGATAACAGCCCCTAAAACTCAAAAATGGAGTTAGGGTTTTTTGAGAGAAAAGAGTAAGAGAGACGGCTAGAGTTTTCTTTGGCCTTATATTTTCGTTGTTGTTAAATTGTGGAACATATGTGACATCGTATAAATATTTCCACTAAAATTCCCAACATAGAGTGTACTTATAACTTGAATTTCCCCGTGTTTTCTCTTCCTTTTTTTTTCATTTTTTTTTAGCAATCCTTTTTCTTCTTTTATTTGGGTGTAAAGCTAATACTAAGATCGATATAGAACAACATTAAATCCAAATTTCTTATACCAATATTTAAACTTTATCAGCTAAACAAAATGATGTCGGCCAATATTATGTACTCCCATTTAGTTGAATGATATGGTGCAAAACTTTTAATGTATGTCACACCATTTGAGGTATCATATACCTTCATATAAAAAATTATTGCAATTGTCTCATTAGCATAAGCATCTTGACTTTGATAGACACATATAGACACTCCTTATTTATATCATGTGCATCACCTTATTGGACACTTCCCTTCAGCCGTCACGGCCCCCCAACCCCCTTCCTATATAACCCCAAACAAGTTTCTAATTTTTCACCCAAAAAACAGAGAAAAGAGGGCTAAAAAAACAGAGGAAAACAGGGGAGAGTGAGGAAAAAACAGAGGAAAACAGAGTGATGATGGAATTGAATGCTCTGTTTTCTGATCCCTACAAATTGATTCTATCTTCACTCATCATTTATGGGCTGGTCAATCTTCTTCTTCATCTTTACAAGAATAGCCAATGGGTAAAGTGTCAAAAACAGAGGATGAAGCTCAGAAAACAGGGCATCAAAGGCCCATCACCATCTTTGATATATGGTAATGTCCCTGAGATGCAGAAGATTCAATCAATGGTAGCTAAGAATCCTTCCTCCAATGGTGAAATGGTGGGCCATGATTATACTTCCACTCTCTTTCCTTACTTTGAGCAGTGGAGAAAAGAATATGGTATTTATGCTTCTCTATCTCTCTCTTCTGTTTTTTTTTTTTTTTTTTAACTCCTTTTTCTATTAAATTATCTTACTTTGCATTGAGTTTCAGTTTCCCCTGCAATTTTTTTTGCTTTCTAGATGCTTATCTTTTGCCATTGTATTTTAATTAATTGATTAATTATTTTATTTTTATTTTATTTTTTGGAATTTTAGTCCATTGGAAGGTGTCATCGCTGAGATTATGCTTTTGTTCATGAGAGGCCTAAAGACCACCTCCCCCCCCCCCCCCCCCTAAATATCATGTTTTTGGGTTTATGATAGATACAGAAACTAGTTAAAATTTAAATTTTGGGTTTATGAGAGATACAAAGGTTAGAAGGTTTTGTAAGAGATCATATTTTTGGGTTTGTAAGAGATGCAAAGGTCAGTAAAATTTGTATCAGGCGATATTTTTGGGTTTATGAGAGATACAAACATCAGCGAATTTTGTAGGAGATCACATTTTTGGGTTAAGAAGAGATACAAATGTTAAGAAAATCTGGAAGAGATTACGTTTTTGGGTTTACAATAGACACATAGACATAAAGGGACGAGGAAATTTATGAGAGGATTTTGTGTGTCCAATGTAAAGTGTTATTCGTGAATCCAACTAATATTCTTTAATAATTTTAGAAAGTCGGTTATTATATATCATGATATTTATAAGGTCTATTCTTTACGTATGGATTTTTAGATATTGGAAGGTGAAGTTTGCTGGAAGGTGATTGGAGTTACTGGATTTTGTTGGAACTTTTTACTAGTTGTTGGAGTTTTGCTGGAACTTGTTGGAGTTTTGCTGGAACTTTGGTATATAATTTTTTAAGAGATCACTTTTTTGGGTTTATGAGAGATACAACGGTCAGCAAATTTTGCAAGAGATCACGTTTTTGGATTTATGATAGGCACATAGACGTAAATGCCCATAGAAATTTATGATTTCATAGACGTAAAAATTTTCTTTTCTATCCACTAACATGTTATTCTTATGAGTTATTAAACAAGACATACGTCCGTATTTGCGAATGGATTTATGTGTTACTAAAACCTTTATAATATTTTGACGAACTTATGAAATATTTGTTTAACTAAACTTTCTTGAGCAACTCTTTACTTAAAAGACATGGGAAATAATATTAGAAGTTTATTAGTTGAAGGTATTTGTAGATGTATTGGAGTGCACTTAGTGCTCCAAAAAGTTGAACTTTGGGATAACCCTAGTCCAAGCGGGTCATAGACTTATTTTTTTCCTTTTTTTTTTTTTTTTTATAGGAGCTGAACATAGGCTTTAAAGTATTTTGTCATAATTATAAATATATTTCTACATGATATGAAAAATATTCCGAGTGGGTGTCTTTCCCCAACTGACATTGTTCAATTTGCCTTTGCCTTGGTTCAATTGTACAAATAAAAAGGGATGCCCTTTTTGCTCTCCACTTTTACGAGCACATCTTATCTCTACCAAAAAAAAAAAGAGAAAAAGATAAGTGGAAAATATCATATAATATCTCATAGTCGAAAATTAGTCTGTTTCAATCTTTTCTCTAGCCATTTTAAAAAGAAGAAAAAGACAAAATCAATATTACATCTATTTATGTTAATGGAGGTTTTTCATAGTTTTTTTGTCACAACTTGGATAAACGATATCTTACATCAAATTCATCATATAAGATACTAACTTACATGCCACTTTAAATTTCAAATGAGAAATTAGTAAACCAAAAAACTTTCACTTTTTACTTCCCCCCCCCCCCACCACACACATTTATATGAGAATTGGGAGTACATTTTTCTCTTTTCAAAGAATGAAATACATTTATATGAGAATTGTGAGTACATTTTTCTCTATTTCTAGAAGTATGAAATAAAGGGATGTTTTACATGACTACTACAACTTATGGATGGCTTTAAGGCCAATTAGTGTCTTGGCCAACAATAGAATATCATGATTTGCCCATCTCTTTATTTAAAAGTGGGTCATATTGCTGCAATGACAATCTTTCAAATGTTTAGTGTTGATACTGACATCATTTGATTGCCATGGTCGGTTGTGGACTTGTGTGGGGTACTATAATAACGCCAAAATATGGAGTTATGCGGTTTATCAATTACATGAGCTTCATAGACTCATGTTCTGTTCTTCTCATTTTAATTTTAGTTCATTTAGTTTAATTTAGTTTAATTCAATTTTAGTTCAAATTAATTCATATAGAAATTTATCAGGTCAATTTATATGTAGTTTAAAAGATTTCAATATATACTGTCAAATAATCCTTAAAATAAATTGGATTTGACGAGTTATAAAGTACTAATGGCCAGTTAGAAAATTTTAATTCAATTCAGTTCAGTATAAATAGTTTGGTTCAATTAAATGCAGTTTTATCCAGGTGAAGAGGACATATCCTCCCAATATGTAGTACTAATATTTCAAATAGCAACAATGATTATCCCAAAAAAAGAAATGGTAAATGAGTCGGTCAAATCAAGTTCGGTACATGTTCATTTTTAGGTCTGTCAATTTGAGTCCATTTTCAACCACTAAAATATATGATAAATTCGCACAATTAAGTTCAAAACTTAATAATTATGGAGAGAGTCTCCTATAAGATTTTATTTATTTATTTTGTGGGAAACCCCCTTATAAAAAGGTTTTTTTTGGAAAAAAAAAAACCCTTATAAATTTTATTGTGAAGAACTCTCTTATAGAAACAAAAATCCATGACAAACACATCTTAAGTCATTTTCCGGCTAGTTTAAATGAGAATAATGAGTAACTCCAAATTGTTGAAAGTAATCTTCAAACTGTTTAATGTGATCTCAATTCCCCTCTCCCAAAAAAAAAAAGTGATCCCTATTTTGATTCGTTTAGTGGTTAGACAGGTGAACAAGAATGTTGCTCCTCTAGTTTTTGGGTTTAAGTGTGTGTGTGTGTGTATATATATATATATATATATATATATATATATATATATATATATATGCGTAATAATGGGTAATTAATTTAATTATCTTCTTATTATTCAAGTTTTTTTGGATACAATGTGATGATGGACTATTTTTACTTTTTTGGTTGGCAATAATGGACTCAATTTTTTTTGTTTTTTTTTTTTTTTTTGGATGCTAATAATGGATTCATTTTAAAAATAAACTATTAGGCTATATTGTGGACCTCAATTAATATTTACTACATCCACCCATTGTAACCAATCATTTAATGATAGTATGATGCACCGGTTTTAGAATCTCTCCATTGATTGGGTTAAATGGGCCATCCATGCTACTATACATATTAATTGTCCACCTGAATTCTACTCGTTTTATTGTTCTATTTTTGGACAATGATTCGTACAACTAGACTAAAAGAAAAACATTTATGTATGTCATTTTGTTATTTTTTGTCTTATTCAATTTTTGTAAATGACGATTGACGCTCAACAAAATGAAAAAATAACGTGGGAGTGAAAAATATAAGTT
>BSSO01008518.1:0-10080 GCA_030267885.1 Mesembryanthemum crystallinum
GCGGTCTATCCATTTCTTTCATTCAACAAGTGGCAAACCACTTACAAAACTCTTTAAGCAGTTTGGGAGAGCGGTGGTCCATCCGTCTTTTTCGTTCAACAAGTGATTTCTCACTTAAAACCCGATTTAACTCGGTATTTGCAAAATCAAAATTCATTTAATCCCCAATGAAGTGCCTGACATGGCTCAACATTCACAAAGCATTTAACCTTTCCCTAATGAAGCATCACCGACGCAGTGTTAAAACACACCAAACCCGATTTTACTCGGTATTTCACCAAAATAGGTTTTCAACAAACCTTTTTCAGCATTCTGGGAGAATGAAATCCAATTTGTTCCTCTCATTCAACAGGTGGACCTCCACCTTAACACACATGAAACCCGATTTTACTCGGTACTCGCAAAACAGGTTTTCGACAAACCATTTCAGCAGTTTGAGAGAATAAAGTCCAATTTGTTCCTTTCATTCAACAGGTGAACATTCACCTCAACACACATTAAACCCGATTTTACTCAGTATTCACAAAACAAGTTTTCGACAAACCTCTTCAGCAGTTTGAGAGAATAAAATCGAATTTAATTTGTTCCTCTCATTCAACAGGTGTCTAACCATCTCAACACACATGTCCTTCCCCAGGAACAATCCAAATCGCCATTCTCGGTGGGTCTCGGAAAACTTTGACTTTCACTCTTCGCCAGAGCTCAGTCAAAGTGGGGGCTTTTGTAGACACCCTAATCGGTGTCTCTTAAGCCCTCGCCCCGCGCAATGACAATAACGATAGCCGACTTGGAAATGATGAACACCAAAGGCAAGATCTCAACCTTGGAACCTCTCTCATAAATTTTACCCTCATATTGTAGCCCTTGCTCTAACCTTTCCAGAACTTCAAACGGCTCCTCAATTGGAGTCCCGGATCAAAAGTTATGGGAGTATTTGTATTTCGGCACAAAACCGAGCATGGAGCAGGAAACGGTTCAAGTATCCACCCAAATTCCCCCGGGAATCTCAAATGGACCCAGATCCATGGATACATACCATATTGGAATTTTTATGTACAGCCTACATTTGAGTTCTCGATCAATCAGAATTCAATCGTACAGCAAAATTCCCAAACCGCCCCAAATTAGCTCAGACCGCCAGGCCGATCTTCAGACCGCGGGGCCGGTTTGGTAGACCGCCTCACATTAGCTCAGACCGCCGAGCCGGTCTTGAGACCGCCAGGCCGGTCTGGCGGTGGGAGCTGGTGGTCCCAGACTGTTTTCTTCGTCTCCTTCCGCACTTTTACGCCTATAAATGCATCCTAAACTCCTCCATTCAAAAGGGGACTTTTGGGGAGCATTAAGAGAGCACATTTGGAAACTTAAGAGCCCTTTTTAAGAGAATTACATCTCTTTAAAAGAATCATTCTTAAGAACACCATTGTGATAAGCATGGTTACTATGCCCAAATAGAGAGAGAGCCAAATACAACTCCATCACCATCCTCCTTCAACCTTACACCACCAAAATCATCTCCACTTTCATCCACCTTCAACCACATTCATCCCAAACACACATCCAGGTACCACAAATCACACCCAAGCACCGCAAATCACACTCAAGCACCACAAATTGCACCCAAGCACCACAAAACACACTCAAGCACCACAAAATCAAACACCACTCAAGAATCCACTTTACATCCTCCGAGGATCGAGATCTTGCCAAGATCATAATCAAGCAAAAGGTGTTCTAATCCAAGGAGTATCCCGAGGGCACACTACTTCGGTGACGATCTCTTTTCCATTCTTTTTTATTTCTTTTCCATTTGGCATAACATGTTTATTATCATGATTAGCTTTAGATAATATTCATCATGTGATTCGTTGGCATGGCTTGACTTGTCTCTAGATTTAAAAAAATCATGCATGAAATGTATCTCATGTTCACTTGGCTAAAGCAAAAATTCCCGGTAGATAGTATGTGACAAACCACCTAGACATAAACTAGGAATTGGGCTAAAATATTGAACATCATGTGAATGCGATGACAAAGCTTTGATCCATTTGAGTAGATCTCACATCCCCGAACTTGAGTCTCTTTCGGGTAATAGGAAGTCACGCCCTATGTCGGGAATAGGGCGCATTTGGCTCAATCAGGGTATCTTTCTAGATATTCGTGTTCGATGCCTTCACGGTTTCCATGTTCCTAAAAACATGGTGGCGACTTCTTCACCTTGCAAAACAAATCGAGCAAAACATGATAAAAACGGTTATGACACCTAAAACACCACATGTGCATGCAGTAAATGCGGGGACGCCTTCCTCCCTCCCCCCCCCCGAGGGAGGGGGATCGGTCCTAGGTCCCACAGTTAGGTAACTGGGGATCAGTTTGGTCACTAAAATCTATCACTTTCTTACCAAAATAGTTAGCGAGAGGGCACCACATAGATTTCGTGAAAAGTGAAGGGTACCATGTAAAATATTAAAAAACACTGTGCTCCAAATAGAAAAGTGAAAAATACAGGGTCACCATATAGAATTTCCCCTTATTTATTTTCTTTGCAACTCGTGCGATGCACGACTTAATAGCTAGTATTATTTATTTCAAAAAGATTGTGTTTTGGTGAAAATTGGGAACTTCCTAAAGATTGATTTAGAAGTTGTAATTTTCCCTAATCGGCCAAACCCTAGTTTGAGAGTCCTAGTTTCTCTAAATTTTAGAGTTTTATTTTCAAAAGGATTCCTAATTTATTAGGAAAGGTTTTCTTTCCTTATTCTATTTAGTTCAATTATATTTCTTTCTTAATTAGTGAGATTTAAATTATTTTTATTAATTAGGGTCAATTCTTTATGTAGTAAACCAAGAGTCATCGATTTAGGACTACTGTGCTAGCAACATGCTTTTACTAGGAGCGTTTATAAGGTATTGAGCAGGCCTTCTCTCTTATAAATCCGATGCATGATTTATATTTATTAGTGCCATGTTTTTGAATCAATTGTATAGCATGAGGTTATGTGCTTAATTAATTAATGGCATGTTTGGATAATCAATTACATGAGTAAATATGCTTCTTAAATTGATTGTCACTTTGTTATTAAATGAAATATGTTAGTTAGATTCACATGTCTTCCGTATATAGCATGTTGAATTTATTAATGATCACCCACATGCAGTTATGAGATCATATGTTGTTATACATGAATCATCATTCGATTATATGATTTAGAATTCATGATTAGAGTTCATAGACCTTCACATGGTACCCGAAACTCTGTTGATTTTTATACTCAATTTACCATGAAATATCATGTTATGCTAGGGCAACCCTATTCACGAGTTAGACTTGCATATAGTCTTGAGTTAGTTGAAAACTCTTTTCCTGCATATGGAATTACTTGAATTGATTATAATTAAGACGATAAGACTCCTTTAGGCCAAGGGGAGTAAACAGGGTGTATTTTATCAAAGTGTAAACCCAAAGTGTCATCACTAGGGTTGTGTCAAAAACCCAACTTTCTAAAACTAATAATGTTAGTCAGGGATGGCGATCTCCCCAAATCTCTAATTCGTGCGTAGGGAAGTATGCATATCATAATTTCCGCAAGTGCACGGATTTATCGAAGTAATAAAAAGATATCGTTCCCACATATATTGGTTCCTAAGTACCGATTCTACACAATATGATTATCTAGACTCACTGTTATCAAGATTGATGTGATCATGAGTAAACTAAAAAGAAAACAACTAAAATTATGAGAAATTCAAGACTATCAAGCATCTATGATTAGGGCTCACCACTATGACGGATATTGATTCGGATTGGATTGTTCGATTGTTGTGATTGCGTACTATGAAGGTTGATTATCATAAGGTAACTACTATCTCTTTCGAAGCATAACAGCGTGCTAGAACAAATCAATTACCTATTTTCATGGTCGTTGAACTATTTTAACCCATTAAGCAATGTGATAATCAAATAGCCTTCAAGAGTAGTAATACTACTAATAGCACGCCAAAAACTCTCGAGAAATTCCTGGTTTATATAACCCGTGCGTGTTGCAAAGAAAATAAATAAATAAATATAATATAAATAAATAAATTAAAACCTTAGAAAAATAATACAAAAGAAAAACCATCTTTAAATACAATGATAATCTTGCGTGAAATTAGATAAAACCAGCTCATATGTGATCTCAATCAAATCATCCACAGAATTGAAATCAAAATAATATTTACTAAAAAATAAAGATAAAATATGAATTGGTTAGAGAGATAACAAAAGACTTACTTGAATTTTTTCTACTTGGCCACTTTGAACACTCTTGTAGTTTCCAAAATCTGCAAAATATGATTTTGTTTCTCAAATTAATAAATTTTCGATGGAGACTAGTGGATGAACTACACAAAATAAATGGATTAGTAGTACCTATAAATTAAAATAACATAATATCAAGAGTATTATAATGAATTGAAGACCAATAAAACAAAATAATAATTTAAAACAAAAGAAACGACAATTTGTACTTTTTTTTTTAAACAATAAGAAATATAAATTTTGATTTATGAAACAAACCTCATATAGGAGTCGAATTCGCCAGATTATTCAACAATTGATATTTTAAAAATATGCAAAATATGCATTTTTAGTTAGGTTATTAGGGCATCCACAATGGTTAAGAGTTCATAAGATGGACATGAGTATTAAAAGAATTGGTTTCTAATAGGACTCTTTTATTTTTATTTTTTTTAATTATTAAATAAACTCGTTCTTAAACAATTAGCTTCCTATCGAATATATACTATATTTTATATTTCCTAACATGAGTATATTACTACTTTAATAGTGATTATCTTTGTTTAAAAAAAATCAAAAAATTGAGAAAATTCCTATCCTACATTTATAAGTATCAGAGATGAGACGAAAAAATTGTGTTCTAATTGATGTAGAACTCTTATTGATTAATTCAACAAAAACTCTTCTTAATTATGCTCTGCAACATGTTTCTTCAATGGAAAGTTGGACTCCATGTGGGGCAAGGGTGGCTTCCTCTAATGTTTGTCCAAATTTAGAGCTCTATGATTCTTATTTTATTGTGGTGCAAAGGCAATGTGTTAAATCAGTAGTCGATATGTGTACAATGGTTTACAGAAAGGATTCTCTAAAAGAGAACTTTTATTTGTGACTTTGAGTTGCATCAATTGTGGCTATATTAAAACCGCTTTTAGTTTCTCAAAAAAATAATATAGGATTCAATTAAATTCATCCATAAAACTAAAGAGCCTAAATGTAGTTAGAAACCACAGGGCTGTGGAGCTGGAGGTGATATAAGAGCGAAAAAAAAGTGTGATTGACTATATTAACAAAAAATTATGTATCTTTAGATTTACACTTATTGAACATGTTGGGGGTGGAGGTGGGAGATGTTGGGTCAGACTAAACAAACTTCGCATCATAATGAGTTCACCTGGTGATGATAGAAAATCACAAAACGTGCTACATATGATTTGCAATAAGAAATAATGAAAATTTTTGATTCACGAAACAAAACTCGCATATGAATCGAATTCGGCTTATATTCAACAATAGATATTACGAAAATCGACAAAACAACAATACNCCCCCCGGCCGTTGCCATCACTTATATATGTACAGGACATGGTTAGTATAAGAATTGGTTTCATAATAGAACTCTTTTTTTAAATTTTTAAAAAAACTCATCATTAAACGATTAGTTTCCTTTCTAATATATAGTATCTACTCTTATGTTTCCCAACATGAGTCTACTTCTTATAATTTTCTTTTAAGATTTTCACAAAAAAAAAAAAAAAAAATCCAAAAATTGAGAAAATTCCTGTCCCACGTGGCGTGCCGATAGCTCCCGAAAAGTTCCCAATTTTTATATATTTTAAGATTCTGAAAATTAAACAAATATTTCCAGAATATATAAAACATAAAAATCAAAACTTTATAACTTCTAAATACTGAAATTAATTTCTAGAAATCAAAAGGTATAATTTTTATCAAAAACAAAATCAAAACAATTTAAATAAAATAAAAAAAACCTAACTTAATACCCAAGAAACACGATGAACCACAAAACCACAACCCAACAAACACCACCAAGGCCAGCCATGGGGTCTAGCTAGTCGGTGGCAGCCTGCCTGGCCCATGGCCGACAGTTGCTGACCGCCGCCAGCCACCGAGAGGTGGCCGCTCCCCACGCACGCACGCGAANAGGGGTGGCTGTCGGCTCTAATCGGCCACCTGAGCCACCAGCCCACCCGACTCTCCAGCAACCGTGCCGGGTCAAGCTGGGCGGCACTCCGCCGCACAGTGGTGCGAGAAAGAGAAAACAAAAGGAAAAAGAAAGAGGAGGGGAGGGGTGGTGAGCCGCGGCCCTTAGCCGGCCACCACCATCGCCACCCACATGCTATGACACCCACTGGGCTGGAGGCAGCAGGCTGGGTGGTGCTCCACCACGAGCCACGCGAGACAAGAAGGAGGAGAGAGAGAAACGTGAGGAGAGAGAGAGAAAGAGAAAGAGAAAAGAGAGGTTGTGCTCGGCCGAGCCTTAGGCTGGCCGCCCTAGGCCGGCTATCCTTGGCCCTACATGACCAAGCAACTCGGCTAAGAAGAAGGGAGAGGGGATTCTAGAGAGAGAAAGTGAAATACCTAGAGAGAAGGTATGAGGAATTGCAAGGAGAACAATCGACCCCTTGGGGTGCTTATATAAGCATTGGGGGTTGACTAGGGCTCCCTAGTTGACCTAAGCCCAATCCTAATGGCCCACTACTCTCTAGTCCAACACTCATCCCAAGAGAATCGGGTTTCCTAGCCCAATTCAATTAAATAAGGATTAAGGCATTTTAATAAAATAAAACGATTTAATTTCTTATTAAATCCTTTAATTAAATAAACGATATAATTCTCAATTTCTTTAGAGAATACGAGAATTTGATATTTATTACTAAATCTTATAATTTGAATAAATCAAATAATTCGGATAATAATCCTTAATAGAAATTATCGTATAATTGAACGATAATAATTTCTATAACCTTTTGAAATAAATAATATAGAAATATTTGGGGTATCACATCCACTACAAGAAAAACCCCCAGTAGTGACATTATTTTTGTGACGTGTGGTGCAAATGTCACAAATATTGCTACACTTAAAAGTATCATTAAAAGATGTGACAATTTTAGCCGTCACAACCATTTATATAAAGAAAGAAAAAAATAAAATAAATTTTTACTTCAAACTATTGACAACTTCAAGCGTCACAAACGTGTAACTTAAAACTTTTGGCCAACATTTCACTTCCTGCCCACTTTAGCGCCTAATTTTTGAGTTATTCCCGCAATTATTTAATATGTCCATTCTCTAAAAAACAATAAACAAAGAATAAAATATTAAAAAAAAAAAAATCAACAAAACCCAAAAAAATGAACTCCAGCAAGTTCACAAAATACCCCGTAGTACTTTTCCAGCATTAGGGCTTCACCTTCTCACCTTCACTCTGCTATTCTTCTTCCAACGCTCGTCGAATCGCCAAGCCCATCCATCGTCGACGCTCCAGCTGGGCTTTCACGGGCTTCTTCCCAATTGCAGGTGAATAATTTTTCACGACTACAACTGAGAACTCCTTGCCGTGCGTGAATTGCGACCCATCACATCTTCAGGTGCGTGATTGATAAACCCAAAGTTAATGAATAATTTGAATAATTCTTGGAATTTTGGTTTAAATTTGTTTGCTTTGTGTTGTTATATTTTGTATCTATCACCATTGTATGTATTAGCACTAAGTTTTGATATCTAGGGTTTAGTTTTTGATTGATTACTCATTTTGCTAAAACTGGTTTTGTTTTCTTTTTAAAAGTGATTCTTGACTCTTTCAGTACTATTGGCTATCAATAAGTAGTATGATTTTGGTTTATATTGATTTTTTATGCTTTGATTTTTGTTTCCCTATCAGAATTTATCTTTACTTGACTAATTTTTTGCCAATTTTTGGTCCATATTGGTTTACTCTGCTTCTTAAAGTCTTTCTCCATTTGTTGATCCCTCTGTCATTCTTGCTGGTAGCGTTTGTTGCCTTTGCTATCTAATGGGAATTAGATGCAATGGGAACACATGGGAGAGAGATACTTCTCATATTGCTATATGGTGCAAAATGATCTCCGTTTCACCGTTGATGGCTGCTGTTTCAAGGTTGTTGTTGTTTCGCTGCTGTTTTTTCGCTTATTCTGGTTGTTTTCTGTTTGCTGTTGTTTTTCTGCTTATTCTGGTTGTTGTTTGCTGCTGTTTGGCTAATTCATGTTGCTGTGTTGCTTGTTTTGGTTGCTGTTTTGGTTGATGTTTGCGGTTTAACTCATGCTTTTATTGCTGATTGCTGCGGTTTTGCTGTTGCTTTTATTGCTTGTTGTTGTTGCTGTTTTGTTGTTGTGGCTGCTACTACATCAATGTCCATGAATTGTGTTTATTTTTTTTTTTTTTTTTTTTTTTTTTTAATAAGTTAAGTGTCATTTTTCATTGTTCTGACAAGTTGGATAATTAAATTTCAGAAACATTACATTCCTTTTTATGATTTCAGATTTTTAATTAATTTTGGTATTTTTTTTTATTTGCTTCCTACTGGGAAACGATGTCATTGATTCTTTAACTATCAAAAACAAAGATAAGGTTCTCATACCCACAAAATATTAACAAATTTAATGAGATTACACCAAATACTATAAGTACCATATTAGCTCATTTGTGCTCGTATTTGCCTATTGTTGTCTTGTTCAAGTTTTTGGTAGTATTCTTTCTGTTGATGACTGGTTATGACTTTGCTAATCACAATTATAAAATTAAAGCTCATTCATTTTCGTCATTTTTAGTTAAGCTTCAAAGCACCTGATCAACACAGAGTGAATTGTGGTGGAGAGCTTGCATCATCCATCCCTGCATTCTGAAAGTTGCTTCTAACTCATTGGTTACGATCTACATTCTGTTTGCTCCTACCAGGTATCTTTTCTAAATCATTTTCCTTTTGTGGTTTTTATACATTTTACCTTGTATCTAATCCATTCCTATATTGAATTTTGCATATACTCACTATTGCTTGTGATATCATTATGTTTGCTCCTACCATTAATCCTACCTTCTCAAAATCTCTATTCTTTTTTTTTTGTTTCTATATATTTTGTATGGCATCTAATTAATTATGATTCTAGTGCTAAAGTAATTATTACTTGTGCTGTTTTTACATATTCTTGTTACTGTAGGCTTAAGTTGGGATGTATTTTAATTATGTTTACACTTTTTAAGAAGTAATATTCAACACCTTCAATTTGAGGATGGTGGGTTATCTTTTATCCTTACTTTCAACATAAGAATATTAGTCAAAGTTGTATTCTTTTATTTTTCTCAGTTGAATTTGTATTTTTGTTAATTGCCTTTTGGTTTCAGTTGGTGAATAGTAATTTTATTTATAGGTATTGGCGATATAATGGATAAGAGTTGGATTAAAGCACCAGAAGACAGAGATGCTTATAAGGTTGGATGTGGGTCTTTTATAAAGTTCGCTAATATTACAGAAGTTCGCGGAACTATCGCTTGTCCATGTAAAAGATGTTGTAATGGCAAAAGGTTGCCAACTAATGAAGTTCTTCACCATATATTATTTTTTGGTTTCTGCCTGGGATACACCACTTGGACATTTCATGGGGAACACCCATCATCATCCCATTATGATACCCCTTTCATGTCCAAACTAGCAACTCAAACCACTAATGTTCCAAATAATAATCCCCAAGGTGACAACAGAAGCACCATTAGGGATATGCTATATGCTGCAGTTGGGAATACTTTGGGTGAAGATGTAAATGGAGAAAGTGGTGAATGTAATGGCGATTATACCATCGAGAATTTAGATGGTCTTAGTGCTAGTGCTCCCTTCAATACTCAACAATCTGGTCCTTTGCCCAGTATTGATACCTCACGATATCAGAAGATATTAGAAGAGTGTGATAAGGAGCTTTATCCAGGTTGTAAGTACTCACAATTATCCTTTAATCTGCACTTATATCACATCAAATGCATGGGTGGCC
>BSSO01008519.1:0-10079 GCA_030267885.1 Mesembryanthemum crystallinum
AATTATATAAGGGGGTTTTTTACAAAAAGTGTATTATATAAGGGGGTTTCTCGCAAAAAACTCTAGTAAAATATTACTCCATCCAGCTTTGTTTTGCATATGACGTGTCTCAACCAAAATAAACGATGAGACGTACTTAAAAGGGTGAGCTTTTGATAGAAAAGGGTAAGAATGTAAGATTCTACTAAAAAGTGTGATTTTGTACATGATATATTTTTTTTCTATTAACAAACACTCCCAAACTTCACAAGAAAATGGTGAGACCAAAAAAAAAAAAAGAAAGTGAGTTTTTTACATTAAAAGGGTAGTTTCTGGTATGCATCTCATTTGAGAATTTGTGAACTCCATTATAAAACACGTTTTTGAGCCCCAATTGACAAGAATCCTAAACAAATTGAAAGATGGTGGAAATTATTCATGGAGACTAGCAACAAATGTACCTGAATTGACATCAGAGCTTGCTGAAGAAAGAGGTGCAGCAGAACCTGCAGAAGCAACCGGTGCTTGTTCAGAAGCTTTTCCTTTCAATGCCAAGTTGCTCATAGCCCATCTGCATCATCAGATTTGTTGCTTTGTTATATCCATATCTAGAATGTGTACGCACTGATATTCTGAGTTTTAATTGAATCTAGAATGCACTATAATATGCAAAATATCAGCTCTTCATACACTAAAAACAGACCTACACAGTACATAGGTTTGTATCAAATTTAGAGTTGTTCAAATGTGGGCCTCAGGCAGAAGCAGGCTGGGCTTGGGATGTACTTTTGCCTAGTGGGAGGGCCATCCAGGCTAATATAAAAAAATATAAACAATCTTTGTCCCAATCCGCCCTCTTTCAGCACCGAACAAGTTATCCCACCCATGAACCTTGGTATCAATGTGATTATCAAAATGAATCTCAAGAGCTATAGCCGGATAAACAAGACTTCTCCAGTGAAGTAGGCTTATAGTTTTGCAACTAATAGATAAATTAATCAGTACGTAAACATGGTAAACCATAGATGTAAAAGACAAAAAAAGAAAACTTGAGCTACGGTGATAGTTAATAACTAGAACTCTACCAAGTGACTCAAGCCAAGTTCTTAGCACTCAGAGCCTAATCCTTCAACCAACACCTTCCAGCAAAAGAAAAGAAGGATAACGACTTTATACATGAGAGAAAGAAATATGACTGCAGTGTACCATTTAATCACATCTACGCATATTTAAATTCACTCACCCAAGCAAGCTTGAATTTCCAGGAATTCCCATGGTTGTCATGCTTTCATCTCCTGTATCCCCCTGTGATTATAAATATTAAAAATGGTGACCATGAAACTAATAAAAATGGTGACCATGAACCTAGATAAGCAAACAAATCAATTATGTGTGCACATCGAAGCATAACGGAAGCTGGGGGCCCCAGGAGTTCTTAATAAACCACAAAGAGAACATGGTTTATAATACAACCAGATGAATATTCACACTTCACTATATCCTTTGAGAATACAAATGATGAATTACATGAAAAAGCAGTGTATTAAATCATATGGATAGATTCGTTTTATGGCCTAAGTTACATTTCCTAGACGTCAGAAAATCGAAATATAAATAATAACAAAATATTCAAAAGAAAGACAAGTTAAGATTAGGAATATATGATTAGTTGATGAAGGCAAGTCATCGGAAGCTGGGACAACTGCACTCTACTAGCATACAAGAGAAGTGAATCCCATGAACTACAAGGAAAATCTCAGAAAGGAAAAAGGAGAATACCTTCTCATTATGTTGCCTCACAATCTGCAAAAACTGATCAACTGCTTGAAATGCCTTTGATCGAACATCACTGACCACAGAACATCACAAATGAGAAACCAAATCATCACCTCAGACAAGCTAACATTCATCTAGGTAAGCCAACATATGGCAATACATGTTCATATCTCCGGAATATAAACATAGGACTGACAAGAACACTGACATCCACTAAACCAGTCAATACAACATTAATACTTGACCGCATGAAAAAATGTCGACTCCATCACAAAGCTATTAGAGAAAGAAAAATACATGCACTGATAAATAAATACTCCAAAAGCCACAAAGAAGCGTGAAAACCAAAAAGATGTCTATAAACTTGCAGTGACAAGCTTGCCGAACCAGAGTCACCTATTAGTTGAGCTTTGCCTTCTGAAAGTGATAATTAGATTCCATGAAAAACAAATCACAGGAGAACTAACCAGTCTACATTTATCTACTCTCCATAAGTAGAATCATGCCACCAAGTAATTTATAGTTCAAAATATCTTCCAGACTGGTCAAGCTATTCTTGGAACTAGAAATTCAAAATTTTCAGTTTGACATAAACACGGCATCAGAGTTGAAAGCACTCGTTGTACAATTATCCTCATTTTAGGTAAGATCATGCTTCAGCAATATATTAGCTCAACGATTGCTACATTCAAGCTGATCTACTTACTTTTAAGATCTTATCACCTCACTTTATATTTAAATGTCAATCTTACAACCTTTCACTAATGTAGAGATTTCTTCTAAAGTCTCAATATCTAGGAAACCAACATGCATAGTCACCTATATGATAAAGTTCTTGGAAAGTTGAAAATATGGAACTACAATTGTTGAACATGATATATAGTAATTACCCATTATATGTAGAAGTTACCAATTCTTTGACTTTGCACTAATACTAAGAAGAGTCAAAAGAACCAATAAAATAGATTTCAGTGGAGTTGTTCATCAAATATATAGTGTTAATAAAGACTTAGGACAATCAATTTGAAACATCCCAAAATATTAAGTATGTCAGTCATTGTTAAACAGAGGGAAAAAAAATGAACTACTCCACGTTATCATTCAAAATGAATAAAATTTACCAAACAAAAGTCATACCAAGATCATATTGATAATTTGGGTGTACCTATGTGTTCCAAATATATAAAGACACTACAATGTGGCTGTGGCACAGAATCACAGTAAAACATGCAAGATAATAGAAACCATCCACAGGAAGAAAACAAAACCTTGAAAGCCCAACAAACTTTATTTATCAGATTAAGTGAACAGAAGAAGCAAACTCCAGAAAATGTTCCATTTACTAAAACCAGCTAGAGTTACAATAGTCGGATCAGAGTTTTATAGTACAATGTAATATAAAAAATATCACAACAAGAGCAGATTGACCAGTGAAATGAGTGCAGACCTGTCAGGATCTATAATAAGCACAACCACATTTGGTAGAATCCTTGTTGCAATCTCGGTGATATCATAAGAGGAACTTGTGGCACACAGGGCCATTATTCCTGTCAGAATATAAAAGATAAAGAAATAACATAAAGTTCAGAGAACAAAGTTGAAGCATCACAACCATTAGAATGGAAAGGCCAGACTCAAAACCTGCTCCTCGTGCTGGGGGGAATGTATCACGTAATGCACGTACAGTAAAGGCGTTTATGAGAACCCTTTTCCTTGTCTACACAAGTACCAAAAGCATAAATTAATTTGTTGCTTTCAGTTAAAACATTTTTTATATACAGAAATATTGTATCTATATAATGCAAAAAAACACAGCTTTTACAGGATAAAAGACATCTGTGAGAAGAAACAAAAACAACGAGCAGCCAATGACAATGTGGGCCTGTCAAAGTAATCCCAGCATACCACAGCAATAGATGCCAAAAAATCTGATCTCTAAGCAATTCAAAGCTTAGAATTTCTTTTAGATAAAGAAAAAGTATAGTAATATAAGTGAGTTTGCACATAATACCAAATTGGTGAGTTACCATTTGGAATCCTATCACTAATCCAGAGTAGCATTCCTTCTAAAATGTTTCACCTAAACACCTTACATGTGTTTTTAAATTTTAAAATAGTACTGAACTAGAAAAGAGAGGAGTTTAGGTAAGCACAAAACAACTTAAAAAGAATCCATTAACAACTCCGAACTCAACAGTCATACTATTGTCAAAAAATGAAATCAAATCCTAGTTCTCAGTGGCAAAGAATCAAGATGCCCTATACATATGAGAAACCAACCTAAAAGCTCATTGATTAAGTCCAATGAATACTCCACTTAAATAGGATATCCATCTAATATTGTTTGAACTCCAACCTCCACCAGAAACACTTAGTTTGAGGTGCCACTGAGAGCTGGTGGGGAGAGTAGGAGAAAGTCAAAGAGACAAGAAAATAAATTAAAAGCCAAATTACTTACTCCTTCATTGAGGTAGCTGGCTATATTTCCCAGTAGTATGGTGGTATTTGTTCTAATTGCGGGCTCTTCATCAACCTGCAAGAGTTAAAACCATAAATGTCGGGCACTTGTGGAAAACAACCCTGCCTCATCTTACCCTACAGAAACTTGGGAGAGTGCCAAAGGAGTGTAGAACAAATATGAAAGAAGTCAGATTATTGCAACCTTGACATCATATCAACAGCCCACAGTGTTGTAGCTGAACACTATTAGAGAAGTTATGACCTATAAAAACAATTTTGCAACTTTTATAGGCACTAAAAGGGAAGCGATACCTGCAGTTTTGAAAGATACTTCAGCAAGGATCCTGACATCGTGCGTTGAGAAAGCTGGGAGAGCAAAATAAAACAAAAATCAAAACAAAGCCACCTTGAGAATGTAACTCAGAATACAACCCCAATAGATCTCCCTTTACACACCAGCATGAAGCAACAAAACAAAGTTGCCCAATGTAAACTTTATAGGACCTCCTACCCATCAATTCACGAAAATGCGATGCAACAGCACGATTACAAGAATCAAAGTCCAATTAAAGAAGCTACCCGATGTATTGTGACAGGATCTGGGATAAAATGAATTCCAGGCTGTTCAAGAAACAGGACATATGATTTCAGGCTTCAATGAGAGATGCTCTTAAATGCACCACCAACTGATGCAAGCACTATTGAATACTGACAGTTTATCATGGTCCCTTGGATTTCATTGGTAAAATTGGATCGGAAAAGAGACTCAAACAAACAGGCTTATGTTCAGAGTGCATTGAAATCTTGTATCAGCCTACATAAGAATGAATTGAGTTCACACCTCTCAACTCCAAGTTAAACAATGTTGAAGCCATAATAAGATGCATCTTCTCCTATCATTCATCCTTGAAATTCCCTGACACCACATACAGAACTTCCCTCTCCCTCCCCCTTCCTCAACCAGTCAGTGCTTAGGAAGCAGTAAGAAGACATATGTGAGTGTGTGCAAATCTGACTGTATTTGAAAGTGGAAAATACGAGTTCCATAACCCGAGAGGAATTATTCAAACAAAAGCAGCAGTAATCCATAGAGGCTAACAATGCCACTGTCAACTTCCCAGTAAACACACCCACACAGTTTCATCAGCAGCCATCATGCAACATGATGTCACTAAATGACAAACGACATGACAATGACTCATCATTTATGCATCAGATAATAGCTAACAAGGTAATGAGCAATGGCAGCTACTTTTACGAGAATAGTGACCCTAATGGTATAATTTCAAACATTGAACTACAAGCAATTACTACATCAAATGACGAGGGTGTCCCAGCAAAAATACTTCCACAATTGCAACTTAGAAATCATTAGTGAACCAACGGGCTGTCCCAAAGGAAAATATACTATTCTTCTTAGATTGACCCGATGATTGCAAGAGAGGCTGCCCTTCAAAAATAATATAGGTAGTAGAAGTATACCTTTGGAGCCAGAACAAGCATCGATTTCAACGTCAACTCCCGAAGAAAAGCTGATGTGTCAGAGAACCCAGTAGCAACATGAGGATAAACCTAAATGCACAATAAAAGAAGATAATTTGGCAAGGGACAAACACTGAAGTCTATTTTATATCATTTACTTAAACAGAGAGCAGCATTTGATAGAGAAGAAATTATTAATTCATGATTGCTTATATACTTGCTCATCAACAATTTGTGCAGATAATGACTCTCCATATTGATCAATATGCTGCAGCAATGCAACCCGGATAGCTCGATCATTAGATGAAAAGAGCTTCACAATGGTAGGCAGAACCTAGAAATCAAACAAAGGGACAAGCCATTCAATACATAGCATAGAGTGAACAGCTGTTCACATGCTTAAAGACTGGAAAGGATTTTTGTTAATAAACAAGCAGAAATGTAAGGCCCAGAAATATCACAACCTTAGTGCCAAACTCTTCAGCTGGAAGCCATGAGCCCATTTTCAACAATGCAGTCAAGGCAGGAGCAGCAGCTGAACCAAATTCTAGAGCTGAAGCCAGTAATGGAAGTATCTAAGTACAGTGAAAACCGCTTATCAGTGAACGTGAAGTGACAGAAATATTTTTGACGCATAAAAAATAAAAAATTAACACTGAAGTTTGAAAGAATACCTTCTTTAGCACAATTTGCCGAGGAAGTTGCTCAGACAAGGTTGGAAGCTTGCGGAAAAATGTATCTTTCTCCACACTATCCTTTAAACTAAGCACCTCCATAAAATGTATGGTATCTACCAACTTATTTTGAAAATATTCTGCGAAATAATGTCGTAGGGAGTAAGTACTATAATAGCTGAGAGTTGCTAGTTATTAATTGGAAAAAATAAAATAAAAAGCCTACAAAGAACATAAAGCATGTCAAACCAACATAAAAAATTTAAGGGTTCTCAAAAAAGGGCAGAGAACCTTTGAAAAGTGGGGTGGACAATACTGATTCTCTAGCATAATATTTTATTATTACTTTGCAATGATAAGAAATACTCAATATTGAACTGAAAGACTAGAAAGCGAAAGAACTTACCACTATTTTCTATAAGCTTTGATGTATTCATTCTCTTGGAAGGCATGGAACTCAAAAGCCTCTGATAATCTGGAAGCAAAGACTAAGAGCAACAGGGGAAATAAAACAACATATGAGATAAATACTTGACAAGAACTCGTATGAACTCAGAACCAAAGCAAGCAGATTGCCAGGCTTGCTATGTACAGTATCACAAACAGCAGAAGTCTAACCTTTGGAATTGAAGATATATTTCGGAGATCCTCTGTCTTGCTCAATTTCATACCAGAGAATAGCTCATATATCAGACAACCTAACAGTTGGGATCTATAGGTTAGATAGACATATCAATCTTTGATAAATCAATAAGAAAATATAAGCTCAAAACAACCATATATTTTTTATATGCATAGGTGGTGGGTAGCTCACTGGCCCAGCTCCCAACCCGCCCCCTCAACTCGTTCAATTCATCCAAGTTCTCATCAAGATAGATAGATAATTCACATACATGACCACCATATGGTAACTCAATAATCAATATGATTACCCAAAAGCATACATTTTTCCATGAGCATGAAACACAGAAGATACAAAAGCACAACTTTTCAATAGCAGTCCGTACAATATGACATATCATATGTGCATGGTCTCTAATTGACTAAATAGAGATAACTCGATACACATGTAAACAAATGAGTCCTTGATTTGCCATCCACTGTTTAAAATCAAGAGTATACAACAATCCTTAGGTTTAAGATGGGCAGACAACTTGACAGTTTGAAAGTGTCCGCCCCCACCTCAGGAGAAGGCAACTAACTTCATTAGGGCACCTACACAGTCTTTCAAGCTTCTGCATAGGGATTCTATTAACACTACTGGAAAGACTCCAATAGGGTGTCACGATGTGCAAAAGAAGGGATAAAAACAAAAAATCAAGCTAGATGCGACTCACAACAGAGCACTTAGTTCCAACTATAAATAAGCACCTGAAACAAGAAGGAATTAGATATTTACCCATGCCCCACGAATCAATTGCCCATGGGGAAGAATTTCTAATGGCTGCCCAGTCAGACTTTGCCAACTCCATTGGTTTGTACTGCGTACCAACAAGCCAAGCATATTGCTGCATATAGAGGGGACAAATAATCAAACCATAGTTAAACACTAATATAATTAGCTGGGCAAACCTGCTTTTTTAAGAAATTAAGATGACAAGTAAATTTGCATTGTTTTTTTTTGGCAATACTATGGTGCATAAGGGTTCAGAGAAATGAGCGGATCAACAGACCTTTATAGGGGCTTTTGTTTCTCTACAGATGCTTTGGGATAGGGTTACGTACCTAGCTTCTTAATGGACTACAGGATTAGGGTGGCGAGCGCTGCTAGAATACCGCAAGGCAGCGTGCCTTGATTTTTTATTTTTTTTGGTAGTATCTGGCGAAATAGTGAGTTGTATTTGTAATGATATCTGGTTGTATTTTGTCGATGGTGGGTAGTATTTGGGCAAAAAAAAGTATGATTTATACAAGTATAGCTGACCTGTAGTATTTAGAGCGAAACTACGTGGTATTACATTTTTATATAGTTGGGTTTTCCCAAATACTACCCATGATCGACAAAATACAACCAATATCATTACAAATAACAACTCATCATTTTGCCACAAACTACAAAACAAATCAAGGCACGCTACCTTGCAGTATTCTAGAAAAATTATTAGGGTGGCAGGGGTATTTAAGAGTTGTGCTATTTCCAAGACCTAGCTGGGCTAACTGCAATTAGATTATCTGTATAGTAGTACCTTGTCTTCTCTTGCTTTACTTTTTTGACACTAAATAATTTTGCTCTCTTTATCAAAAAAAGAAAATATAAGAACAAAGTTTTACTAATGAAAATCAAGTTGTACAGCAGATGAGGTTAAGGAGTCCTCTCAGAAGAAAGAACCCAAAAAATGGCATGTCGACCATGCTGAAAACTTGTGAAAGTTAACCACGAGAAAACACCGGATACATGCACTCAAAAGGAAGCAGAAAAAGAAAATGGCGCTCTCCAACTGTGAAGATCTATTACGGAATACTCAATGGTCCCCCTCCAATGAAGCAAGCACAACATGGACACAAGATTTTACTCTGGGCATAATGCACCTGGAGATGCATTAAACTAGATGCTGGACATACCCGCCACACTCTCACTATTTCAAACAATTTATGACACGAATAAGTAGCAACCTGATATTGCATGAAAAATTAGCAGCCAGTCGTCCCACTGCCAAAACACATCATGCACATAATCGAGATGGTCATGAAGAAACTTATGATGAGATCTAGGGAAAAACTTTATTTGAGTGCAGATGAAGAAGATCATGCCAATGACAGAAATTTTGAACCACATGTTGGCAAATGCTTCTTAATTCTTACTGATGAAGAACATTGCAATTAATATATCTCAAAGAAACATTTGCCAATAACTACTTTTTATATTTCACTTTTTGCGAATAACTAGCTTTTAACTTTTTTTGAAATTAACGACCTTATATCATGTTTCCCTTGCCGATGACTACCTTATGGCCATATCCGGCGACAACAGCACATGAAAAGACATAATTACCCTTGGTTTAATGAATAAAAGGGTTTTTCCCTTTTCCCCTTAATTTTTACTTTTCCCTTCTCTTAGAATTTCGAAAATGAAATTGCAAATCAATCTTGGCAAATTCTCAACCCTTAACATTTGCTCCACGCATTTATCTATCTCTCTCTCTTCCCTCTCACTGTGTTGCTTCTCAAGCTTCTCTCAACTTCACACTGAGCTTTCTCTAGGTAAATATCTCTTTCTCTCTCTTTGTATCTCTCTAACCCAATTCAAGTAGATTTGAAGGAATTTAAAGAGGAAACCCTAATTTTCCCGACCCCAAATCAAAATCAGACACATACTTGACAAATTACAAAGCCCACTTGCTCGAATCCTGACAGTATACTATACAAGATAGAATGCACAAACTAACTTTTCAATTTGGAGGGGGAGGAAAGTGCAGTAGAGCATTTGGGCACGAACAGATCGATGGAGAAGCAGGTAAAGGGAAAGGGGAAATAAGAAAATAGGGAAGGAAAAAGAAAACCCATTTATTCATCAATTTAGGGGCATACCGGTCATTTCATGTGTATTTTTGGCCGGAAAGGCCACAAGGTAGTAATCCACAAAGAAAAATATGATATAAGGTAGTTAATTTCAAACAAAAGGTTTTAAAAGGTAGTTATTCGCAAAAAAGCGGAACACATATGGTAGTTAGCAACAAAATTTTCTATCTTAAACCCTCCACCATCACC
>BSSO01008520.1:0-10078 GCA_030267885.1 Mesembryanthemum crystallinum
ATTCATGGTCAAAGCGCCGTGTTGGAGACCGTACATAGTTTGGGCGACAAGATTTTAGTAAAACGGAGGGAGTAGTATTCCATACTTGGCTTTAGATTGAATTCCAACATAGTATATGTTAACTTATTTTACTCTCTTTTTTTGTTAGTCAAAAACTTGGTAAAATCATAGAAGATTTCATAAAATCTTCATAATTTGAGCAAATGCATACTAAACATTTTCATGGAGGGAAAAAAAAATTGGTCTTTTTGATATAAAAATGCATTATTAAGGTCATGTATAATTGATATTATCAAGATCAAATCTTACATATATGAAATAGATGCAAATACACGGTGCAAGAATCAACCAAACACAATATTTTACTTATCATTTATTTGAGTATTGTTATTATTATTATTTGAAGAATCAAGCAAAGATCTGATGTCTCTATATTTATCATTGGAAGACAGTGTGAAGTTTTGTCTATTGTAAAGTCCAAGGTTTGCATGGGAGTTAGGGTGTACATTTTTCTTTTTTTCTTTTTTTTTTTTTGGTCAAAGATTATACAAATTATTGAGCTACCATATTAAGTTTAATTGTATTATTAGGCTAGCAATGACCTGTACATTATTTTTCTAATGTGATGTTGGGTACTTGGATGCAACGAATAGAACCATTTTCAAGCAACATACGACTATATTATATGTTAGTGTGATAGATTGTTTGATGGTACCTAATTTAATTTTTTTTTTTTTTTTTGACATTAGAATATATAATAGATCAGAGTACCTAAATGTGCAGATAATTATAAATCTAGATATGGGATTAAAATAAGAAACTAAAAAAGAAACCTTAAGATGGGATGTTGTTAGGAGTTCGGTGCAAAAAAGAAATCCACTAAACAAAGATCAAACCGAAACAAAATGGCTAAGCAATAACAAAAACAATTTAACATAAAAAATGAGTAAATTTTCTAGAATACCTTAAGATAACCTGCCTTAAGTAATTTTTGTAGTATTTGACTCGATAATGAGTTGTATTTGTAATGATATCTTGTTGTATTTTGTCGATAACGAGTAGTATTTGGGTAAAAATCAGTACGATTTACAAAAGTATAGATGATATGTTGTATTTAGGGCGATACTACGTAGTATAGATAACATGTTTTGTAAATCGTACTTTTATTTTGCCCAAATACTACCTGTTATCGACCAAATGTAACCGGAAATCATTACAAATACAACTCATAATCGAGTCAGATACTACAAAAATTACTTAAGGCAGGGTATTCTAGCCGCACTCAAAAATTAAAGCTCTATAAGAAGTCACCTATATAACCCAAAAAAAATTACTAATTACACAATGTCAGTAAGTAATACTCCTATGTAATTCAAACAACCAATGTCAGTATGTAATACTCCTATGTAATTCAAACAACACATTCTGAGTTGTGTTTCACACACAATCTTACAAGTCCGACAAATCAACCCATTATGGTTTAAGACCCTATGAATCTAAAGCTTTCTCAACATGATATATAGCACCCTTAGTCCCTAAAACCCTTAGATGTTTAGACCCTTTTTACGAACTCTCTACAAGACTTAGCAACATCGTATTAAGAGTGTGCTCATTTTCACTTTATCAAGTCTCATTTTAAGTTGTTCAATTCAGTTCAAGTCATTGAGTTCATGCCGTATATTTTCTCTCTCACAGATACTATTCATTCAATTGAGTTGTGGTTATTCAATTCAGTTCAGGTACTTTTAGGTGAACTTAACACACCCTAAGTAGGATATTGTTAATTAAGGCATTCACAATGGTGGTATGTTAGATTTACACTTTTTCAACTTTTCTTATTAGCATTCCACTCAATTTTGATTTTTGAGACCCAATCTCAGACATCTCATAATTCAACCATAATGGCTCAAACTTTACCACATTAGCATTCTATTCACATATAATTTATTGAATTGGCTTTTTTTTTTTTTTTAAATTCATTCTATTCGTTCAATATTAAATTTTGTAGAATACTTGTATATTATTTGTTTGAACATAAAAATTATGATTGCCTTTTGGATTTTATATATGAGCAGTTAAAAATAAAATTTGAATTAGAATTTAGAGTCAATAAAAAAAATATAATTCAAATTTGAATATCATATACTCCATTTGATTAGATCATTACAACAGACATCATTAAAAGTGAATTATATATAATAATTATTGTTATTTGTAACTAATGGGCCTGACACGTCCACTAGCGCACGGATATGCCAAAGTAATATAAAAAGTATCATGTTCACGAGAAGTTAGAATTTCAACTACCAATTTAGCCTAAATCACACGCAAGCTAGGCCGAATCGATTGATTGAGATTGAGATGAACTAACTAAAACTAGGGCTAAATGATAGCAACTAAAACTCAAGTAGAAACACGGGTAAAGGGGCTGAAACAAGACTACCCGTGTTTAATCACTAGGTTTAAAATGACTCAAATTTGGCTTGCTAGCCGAGACATGGCTACTCATAATTTGCCTTTATAGCCTGTGGTTGAATCTGGAAGCCCCATTTTGGTTCTTCATGGAATTTTAAGGTAGAACATGGTCGTACTTGAGCAATATGCTATCCACGCTTCACATATGGAGTTTCTTTTGCATCTTTTTCATCTTCTTACTCGTCCTTGCTTCATTCTAAGTTTTCTTTAGGGATTCGTTGCTCACAAAACTAGCAAATTCTACTTCCATGTCATCTCTTACCCATCAAACACATCAAAAGCGTAAAATACAACTAAAAAAGCTAAATTAAACTAAAAACACTAGATGAAAGACTAAACTAATATGACAAGTAGCAAAAATATTTACATCTAAAGATTCACCCTGTTCTTGAGCCATTGCTTCGCTCTTCTCTTAAGTGAGAAGGGAAAGGCGAAGACGTATAGCATCCTCTGATACGTTGTTGAGTTTGAGGGTGTCACACTTCTCCAAAAAGTCATTTAGATGCTTGATGGGATTGTCATATTCATCCCTCTCAAATTGATTGTGAGTGAAAAGTCGGATGAAAGAAGGCTGCAACTCAAATGTTTGAGCTTGAACGGGCAGTTGAACAATGCTAGAATCAATACCGACGGCATCGGGCCTTGTAAAATCCCTCAAAGTTCTTGATTCGTCACCCATGGTTGCTTTGGCCCTTTCTCTCCTTAAATCTCCACATCTAGCTTGAGCAGTTGCTTCGATTTCGAGATCAATGAGAATAAGATTGTTGGTACTTTGACTCCTAGTCTCCTAATCATACACCAAAAGAGTTTCACGAAAAAGGTGAGTGCACAAACAAACCAACAAGTAGCAAAGCAAGAAATCAAAAACAAAAATTAAAATGGCCCTGCTTGAGTAATTGGCTATCCACGCTTCACATTTGAAGCTTCGTTTGCCTCTTTTTCATCTTCTTGCTCGTCATTACTTCCTTCCAAGTTTTCTTTAGACCTTCTTTGCTCACAAAAATAGCATTCTACTTTCAATTCATCTCCTACACACTAAACACAACAAAAGCGTAAAATAGAACTAAAAAAGTTAAAACTAAACTGAAAACAAAATAAAAGACTAAACTAATATGAAAAGTAACCAAAATATCTACATATATTAACCACCTATACATTAGGGAGCCCCCTTTTTTTTTTTTTTTTGTCCCAAGGGAGGCTGAAAATGTAGTATGGGTGCGAAAGACCTAACTTCAAATCTTTTAGATTTTCTACCTCATTCGCATCAGATACTTCAGATTCCTCATAGTCGTCTAATTTTTTTTTATTTTTTTTTTCATATTGTTAAGACTCCTCATAGTTTGGCAATAGTTTTGGACATTATTATTAGCTGTTGGCTATTGGCTATTGGCAAATGATTGATTGTTGTTAGCTGCGCATGCTTTGACTAGCTGGTGATTGTGGTTGTCTGCAAAAAAGTATTTGATAAAATTAACAGGCCATTATTAATTGGTAGTTATAAAATAAACTAAAACAACTCCCACCAACTACAAGGCAACCCTAATAAACTAGTTATAATGGCTTTTCAAAAGTTGGGTTGTGGACGCCAAAAAGCCAATCTCACCGCCTTTTACCAAACATATATTTGACTGCTGGACTTGGTCAAACAAGTCAAAATTCAAAAAGTTAAGCCACCCTAAAATCATTTACCGAACACAAGTTAAAATTCAAAAAGTTAAACCACCCTAAAATCATTTACCGAAAGCCCTATATGTCATCAATTATTTAAAAATATAACTAATGTAAATTTATTCATGGATGAAGAAAATGCATGACATATACTATAAAAGAGTAGTAGACAAAGGAATGCCAATCATGATTATTTTTCACAATTGCTGGATAAATTAAATGGTCATTTCATACCTAATCTAAATAGCTAATTGTAAAAGGATCATGCTAAAGCTTTATTCTTTATGTCTTGTTTTTTATGGAATTCAGGATTGTCCAACAAACTCTAGCAACTTCCATTAAACTCCAGTAATTAGTAAAATGTTTCAACCACGTACAACAACTTCACAATCATCAACAACAATAAAATCGTTTTAACATATTATAGTTACAAAAATCAACAATTCCAACAAACTCCAGCAAACTCCAACCATTTCCAACAAGTTTCAGCAATCAGTAAAAAGTTCCAATCACCTGCAGCATATTCCAGCAATCTCCACCTCCGGCACCAAAAAACTAGACGTAAAACACAGACTCTAAGGTACTTTTCAGGACCATACAATAATTTCTCCCTTTTCAGAATTAGTTTTTTTGATTCCAAACAGCTAATTCAAAATGCTAATTATATCAAATATTGAAAATAGCTTTTTGATACTCACCCAAAGAGCTAATTTTTGTAGCTTTTTTCCAAACAAGGCCAAGTTCGATTTGGAACTTAAACACTACATATAATTGGAGCTTTTTTTTTGTTGGTTGTATGATTCATTATCCATGCATTGACAATTCAACTAAACTGACTTTGTTCATACTTCTCTAGTTAATTCTCTTTAGCATAAAACTACAGTATTTAAAAGTAGTTTCACATGTTTAACATCGTATCAAATATCTTTCCCCAAAATTAATCAATATATATTAATTAAATAATACTACACGACGTTCAAAAGTCTGCATGGAGTTGGCTGTACAGCAGTTGTTTTGTTTCCTAGCATCTTCCAAAATCATACTCCTAATTTAATTTCCTTCAATATTCACATCCATTGCATCCCTGCTCTAATACTCCTCATTAAATTAACCAAAAACAATAAAAAAAAAAATAATAATAATTTTCAAAAATTTTTGAACAACAAAAAATAATATATTTAGTTCCAAAAAAAAGAGAACATATTACAGTAAAAGTACTGCAGATGTTTACGCTCTCTCAGTTTCAGACAAACTGTCAGTGAGGAATGACGTGTGGAGCCCACTACTCTCTGATACAGTCTGTCTTTTTATTATTACTCACAAGTCACAAGTCTTAAAAAGCACCCGTTTCAATCCCACCTATGTTCGCCACGTGTCCACCCCTTTTATATACTATCTGCCGCCCCTCTCCAAGTAATTTCCCCCAATTGGCTACTTTCCTCTCAAACCAAACAAACCCTAAGGATTACTACTTTAATCACTTCCTTTAAACTCTCCCTAGTCCTCCATTCATTGCTAACATTATTAAACAAAATATAAATCAAACCAGCATTTTGCAATTTCCAAACAACAAACCAAACAAAACACACTTCTCTCTCCTTACTTCTTTCTCTCTCCTCCCTCCAAAAACTCTCATTTGGGGGCGCCATGGATTTTTCCAAATGCTTCTTTGTTCTCTTCTCATTGTTATTCATCACTTCGAAATGTGCATCAATTCAAGAAAACAATGCACAGATAAACTCCAATTCGATCCTCGTAGCGCTCCTCGACTCGCCTTATACAGAGCTGGCGGAGATGGTGGAGAAGGCGCTATTGCTCCAATCTCTTGAAGATTTGGTCGCAAAGCGCAACCTCACCATCTTCGCCCCGAAGAATGAGGCTCTGGAGCGAGACTTGGACCCCGAGTTCAAGCGCTTCTTGCTTGAACCTCGTAATCTCAAGTCACTCCAGACCCTCATTCTTCACCACATCGTCCCTTCCCGAGTCGGCTCAATCAAGCCGACTCGGCAAAGAGCGCTATCCAGTCACCACCTCCGCGTTTCCTTCCCTAGCAACAAAATGCTGGTCGAGGAATCGGAGGTGGTCTATCGTGACTCGATAGTCCGCCCAGATGGTTTAATTCACGGAATCGATAAGCTTCTAGTACCGCATTCGGTTCTAGAAGACTTCAATCGCCGTAGAGAGCTCCGCTCAATCTCAGCGGTGCTCCCAAGCGGTGCCCCGACAGTGGATCCACGATCATCATCTCACCACCGTCGGGGATCGAAAATGGGACCGGCTGGGTCCCCACCAGCCGTACCCATCTTCGACGCGCTGGCTCCGGGTCCTTCACTCGCCCCGGCTCCAGCGCCAGGACCTGGAGGACCCCGTCATCACTTCGACGGGGCGAGCCAGGTCCAGGACTTCATCACCACATTAGTCCACTATGGGGGCTACAATGAGCTCGCCGACATTCTCGTCAATCTTACCTCATTGGCGACCGAGATGGGTCGCCTGGTCTCTGAGGGGTACGTGATCACAGTCTTGGCCCCCAACGACGAGGCCATGGGAAGATTGACGGCGGACCAATTAGCCGAACCGGGGGCACCAGAACAGATAATGTACTACCACATTATACCCGAGTATCAAACCGAAGAGAGTATGTACAGCTCAGTGAGGCGGTTTGGTAAAGTTGGGTATGAAACGCTGCGTTTGCCTCACAAGGTCGTGGCAGAGGAAGCTGATGGGTCAGTCCGGTTCGGTCAAGGAGATGGTTCGGCTTATTTGTTTGACCCGGATATTTATACCGACGGCCGGATTTCGGTTCAGGGGATTGATGGGGTTTTGTTCCCGGTCGAGGAGGAGAAGAAGAAGGTGGCTGCCACTATCAAGAAGGTTGTTGCTAAGCGAAGAAGAGGTAACTTCATAGCTCTGTCTTTTTTTGTTTTTAATTATTTTTGTTTTAATTAATTTGATGTGACTAGTGAGTAGTGAATAAAACAGTAAGAGTAGTGGTGCAAGAAGTAATTTGGTTATTGCTGAAACTGCAGATTACTTCAGCATTGGGTCTATATCTAGTTAATTTGGTCATTTCTGTTATGTTTGTTTGTGTGACATGGTAAAAGGCATATAAATGTAGCATAGCATATTATTAACAACACATACTAGAAGAATTTTCTTGATTCATTAAGTAAGAAATTGTTTCAACAACTAATGTAATACTCAAATCACTCCTAATATATACCCACAAGGTGTTTATGCCCACTAATATACAATGAGATAATAAAGTTAGATGTTCATTTTTTTTTACTTGGAGCCATTTAGGGCATCTATATGGACAAATTTTTCTTAGAGTATCTTTTTCAGCAAAATTCAGAAACTTGTCCATTTATCAAATTTAGTAGTGTTAAGAGAATTTCCCACTTGTGATTTTGCCACATTGGTAAATTTGGAGTGAAAAGATTAGTATATACAAACTTTTAGTGGGTTAGTTCATGCAACACTAATTGATTTTAAGATGAAATCTCGCTTAGGTTTATATGCGGTTTACCTCTTCTTCTTGTGTCGGCATGTAATAGTCCCGTTAACTATTTAACATGGTCCCAAACTACACTATCAACTTTTGACATTTTCAAACTATCCTTTTCACTTAGAGCCATGTATCTTTATTTGGATATTTTGCAATGACAAATAAAAGTCCATCAATTTTCCTTGGATGCCAGCACATTGGAAGCTGTCTTTTACCTCTAATTTGTGGTGGGTAGAGAACAGAAAGAGGGAAAATGACACAGTGCCAAAATTATTGGGGTGGTAGTTGATTTTTGTGAGTATTGTTTTAATGAAAATCTAACTGGAAGAATTAACTATTTGGGTCACCACCATAACTAAAGGTTAGTTGTTATGACCCACTGTTTTTGGCACTTTTTTGCAACTGGGAAAATGAAAATAATGCCAATGCTAAAAATTGCTAACTCTGTGTCGGTCCCTGCTTTCACTGCTTTTTCCTTGGGCTTGGCTGTTCTGTTCCCTTTATTTAGGTATATATGCTTACTTTTCTTATTGCTTGTAGTTGTACACAACAAAAATAGGTCCTTTGTGTTATCATGAAATGGCCTTGTTGTCAACTTTACGTACATAAGAATCAAAGCTTAAGTATGTAGGAGACTGATTATCAATTTCCGGCCTTTACCATGATTAGTCAAACAAATTCTCGCTTTTCGGGATGCTTTCGAGTTTTAATGTCGGGTTTTCCACGTATCTTGAACTTAACTGAACTGAATGGATAGTAATGTATGAATAGTGCCTTAACCTGCATTTTAGTTGGGCAAAAATGTTTTCGTGCTAATTGGGTTTTATATGGAAGTTGGAAAATGTTTTCTGCCCATGGAGTCACAGCATATGTAAGCTGTAAGCCAAGCCAACTTGTTAAAGATGGAGAGAATGTTGTAGGTTATAGTTTAATGCCTCAATTGAAAATTTGAAACTCGAAAGATTTCTTGATATTTGAAAATTCTCAACAATATATATTCTCTGATGAGATCCACATTCTTTGCTGATATAAACTTTAATGCCAACCAAAACTGATATAGCATATGGTAGTTTATTAATACCCAAAACGGGCAGAAAATAATTGAGCTACTTGCATGATTCATGTGATCATAATTGATTTTGCCTTTGTCCAACTTTACACTATATATAGTACAACTGAATAAAAATAAATGAATTCATGAAAGATGTTATATGCCACTTGATCTTAGTTAAAAAGATCAGTATCAATAAAAGAAGATCGATCTTGTCAGTTGTTAATTCGCTGCTTAGGCTCTTTTTATAGTAATGTGATCACTTCAATTATATTAATCAAGCACTACATATGCATGATTTTGCAGAATATTAATGAGCTGACCTTGGAACAATTTGTTGATGTCAATTTTGCAGGAAAGTTGCTGGAAGTTGTATGTACACTAGCTGGAGCAATTCGCTTGTGTAATTAGTGACCAATTCTTCTTCCATGATTGTTTATTCAAAGATTCAAAAAAGTACAAAAAAACAGAGAGAAAACAGAGCAAAATTCATTAGCAATGTAGAATAGTAAGTAATACTATTCCGTAAGCTTATTAGTTATTCTTAATTAGGCTGAATGTTTCTGCAGTTGCTGATCAGAAACATGTTTTTGTTTCTGCAGTTGTAGGGTTTGAAATACGCCACTTGTTTTAGGATCAAGCTTGGGAAACGAAGTTTTCCAGCTTCCGAATCTATCTCGGATTCATGATAGCCACGGAAAGAGATTGCTTGAGTTTCATTTTTGTTGGTGATTTCTTTGTAATTAGAAACCGATTCTTTGATTAATTCATGTTCCTTGTGAGCGAACCATTCTTCAGATTTTCGTTGGGGTCCTAGGAAGGAGGATCCTCTTGATTGTTCATGCATGCTGTTTATGTGAATTGCATATACTATTATTTTGTATTCCCTTAGTTCATTCATTCAATTAGTTTAGTCTTTGTAACCTTTGTGAATGAAAGAAACAGATCTCGATTTGTTATGCCTCTAATGAAGAACTTACTCTAAATTCCTCCTTTAATGGACTATGCAAGCAACTTAGACTTACTCAAACTTGATTATCCGAATTGAATGACGCGACCTAGTCCCAAACAATAACCAAAATAAGCTGAACTTGATTATCCGAATTGAATGACGCGATCTAGTCCCAAACAATAACCAAAATAAGCGGAGCGAAGTTTGACTCTATCCGTCAGAACTGACTCAAAACTTGTTACTCTCGTATTGATTCGAGAAAGTTTACTACATGTATTGACTCAAAGACAACGTTTTTGGGAATCCATGGTTCGTTTGGTGATCTCTCATGAGAGGTACTCCTTACGTCCAAAAAATAACTTTACATTGGGTCCATGTTTCTTAATTAAGAAGCTAATTGTGAAATATGGGAAAAATGCCTTGA
>BSSO01008521.1:0-10076 GCA_030267885.1 Mesembryanthemum crystallinum
CCCGTTGCCATCCCTAGTATAATGGGCACAAATTTCAGCTGGAGAAGGCTTATGATTTGTTCAAGGTGGTGAAGCCTGTTGATAAACACCACAAAATTATATGGGACTCACTCTCACAGCCAAGGCAAAAAATAATTCTTCAGATGGCAACCTCTAATAAACTAGCTATAGTTGACAATTTTATGAAGAGAAGAATTCCATTCCCGAATAAATGTACTCTCTGCAGAAACAAGCTGAAAGCTGCTGCTCTGATATCTTCTTTGGATGTGAGTACTCTGCGCACTGGCTAGGTGGATATAGAAGAGACATTCACTCAGTTAGGAGCCCAAGTGGTTGAGCAAATTTGCTAAGGGAAACCAACCACTTCAGAGGTGTATGAAGGCCGCACTGGCTGCTACTGTGTACTCTATTTGGCAAGAAAGAAACTGGAGGAATTTCAAAGGCAACTCTAGATCAATTGATACTATAGTTAGACTCGTACAATTCCATGTTTATGTAAGGTTTTATAAGTTGTATAACTCTCCCCCTCCCGTCTAGACCTTATTGGATGTATGTTGAGATAGCACAACACTTCTTGTATACATACTTTGTTATTTTTCCCTAAAGGGTGCCACATTGGCATCCCTTTGGTGAATGGGAATATACTTATCATTTTTCAAAAAATAAAAATAAAAAATTATAGTTCAGTTTAATTCTATTCTGCAACTTACTTTTTTGCTCACATATATGCATTCAGCGCCCATTCTATTCAGTTCAAATCATTTCAATTGAAATAAGCACATCCCAAGTTAAGAAAAATATAAATCCACTACCATGTTTTTTTTTTTTTTTTTTGTTTCCCGAGTTAATTCTTTGAAAAATAAAAATCCAATGATAAGTAACACATAAATTATGATAGTTCATAGTCAGTTAATGATTCTCTAACATCGAGATTAGACAATTCATGAACCACCTTAATTTGTTTTTTTGAATTAGTATCGTAGCGTTTAAAACTAAGGCCTTTCTAGAACTTAAATTTTGTCAGGGTTGTAAGAAATTTGTTGATATATGAGATAAAAGCATTGTTCTTAGCAACCCAAGATGTGTTTAGTCCACTGATATACAAATTACAGCTCATACATTAGTAAGGGTTCAAACCTCATGGAGAGCACTACTTGAGGCCGTGCGTGCATTGTTCTTAACAAATAAAAGAATTGCTCACCTCAAATAATCATTTTGGTTTCGCTCGCAACCATGAAAGGCCTTAATTTCACAGTTAAACTGAGTTCGAACATAGGCACGGAAATGTAGGAACTTTGAAAATACATCACTTTTACGTCGAAGAGGATAAACCCATAAGAATTGTGAAAAGTGATCTACAAACAAGACATAATAATTGATTTCGCTAATACTATCGACAGGAGAGGTCCAAACATCAGAATGAACAATATCAAAAGGAGCCGAAACAACAGTTTTTGAACGATAAAACCAGAGTTTAACATGTTTTCCCAACTGACACGAATCACACAAAGCACTAGATTGTTCCCTACTACAAGATATAAAACCACTAGACACTAAGGACTAAAGGATAGAGTCGCCGGGGTGATCCAAACGATGATGCCACGTTGACTGACTGCAGGTGACCAAGGCCGTAGGTGGTGAGGAGGACGCTGTGGAGGTGATAGGGTAAAAGTCTCCTGTGCTGTCACATCGAAGGAGGAGTTTCTGCGTCTGCAAATCCAACACAGAAAAGCCGTTAGGATCAAACATGACAGCACATTTGTTATCTTGGGTGAACTAACGGACTGACACAAGGTTTTTGACAATGTGAAGGGCAACAAGGACATTGTGTAGGTAAAGAGGGCGGGAGGGGGTATTTATAGAGCTATGCCCAAGTGAGAAACAGGAATAAGGGACCCATCACCGACAGTAACTGAATTAATGCTCGAATTAAAAACAGAACGAAGATTACCTGTATGGGCCGTTAAGTGGGAGGTGGCCCCAGTGTCCAAGAACCACTCATGAGCACCCGGATCCTGCAAAGACATGGTATGGAAAGCCTGTGGAAGCTCGATTGTCAGAGTGACAGGCTCGGCGGACGGATTCGCAGTTGACGGCGCGAGCCAAGTCCATGGAGGAGAGTGGGTAGCATGAGCCACATAAGTGGAGGGAGCAGGCGAACCGGAGCGCGTGTCGAGCACCCCCGGGACTGAGGTGGGCGCCGGAGGTGCCGCAAAGGGCACGGCAGTCCTGTGCTGCTGGGCAGTGGTGCCCGCTGCAGCAACAGGAGCTGCTAGCCGCGCCCAATAGCTGCTGCTGGCAGCGGTGTGAGGCGCCCAGTAGGTGGGCTGTTGCGGCTGTGACGCACGGGCAGGGGCTGGCGGCTGGGACTGCTGCTGGCCGACGCCCTCCGTGGGCTGCCGCTGGTTGTTGTCCCTTCCGCGGCCCCAGTTGTTCCTCCCCTTGTTGTTGTTACGGTTATTTTGTGGAGCGGGGGGTTGATTTTGTGGTGCTACGCGCTGTGGAAGGGCATAAAAGGGAAGATTTTGTGGAGTTTGGGGTGGGTAAACATGGTAGATGTATGGGTGGGGATAGTAGGACGGGTAAGGGGCAGGTTGAGTGGGCGAAGCATGAAGTACATGAGAGGAGGATGGGTGATCATAATGGGCGGCAATAAATTTTGGGATTTTTTTCGCTAAACGATGCTCTTCAAGTAATAACATGGACCGGGCTTTGGAGAAGGAGGGGAAAGGTTGTTGGTGTTTCAAAACATTGACAATGTTATCAAATTTATCATTCAATCCATTAACCATATGCATTACAAGACGTTTGTCCATAACTTTACCCCCCAAGTTCTTCAAAATGTCGGCAATGGATTTAATTTTATGGGCATAATCTTGAACGGACATGTCCCCAATAGATATGGTCATAAGTTCATTCTCCAATTCCATTTTCTTAGCATCCTTATTATCACGAAAAAGACTCTCAAGCGAAAGCCACAAATCCCTAGCAGTTAAATCAGATTCAAGCACCATCTATAACAATTGTTTTGAAATAGTCCCATATATCCACATTTTAACAAGATCATCAAGTCTTTCCTACTCTTTATCATCCTTATCACTAGGTTTAGAAGACCCATCAAGATGCCCATAAACCCCATAACTATTAGCATGAGTCTTAAACAAAATTCTCCACGCATCATAGTTTAATTCATTCATGTCAAGGATAAGTGGAACATATAAGCGAATATTAGTAATAACGTATGGTTTTTCGGAAGGGGGGATCGGTGGGGTAGGGTCTGCATCCACGGGGAAGAATGGATATGGGTAAAGGAAGTAGGGAGAGGGGAGGAAACCTTACCATAGAAGGAGATAAAGGAGGATGCGACCGGGCAGGGTCGGACACGAGGGAAGAACAGGCCACGAGAGGCGCTTGATGAGTCGGGCAGAGTGAGAGGGGCTCAGGGTACCGGCAAGCAGGGAACGAGAGTTGGAGCCTCGTTCAGGCACGAGCGAAGCAAACGCCCTGTGAGGGCAGTGAGGAAGTAGCAGCGACGGGAATAAGCAGCGACGGGAAGAAGCAGCAACAGGGAGGATCGAAGGCTCGGCGCGGCGTGGTGAACATGGACCACACACGGCGGAGGAGATAGAAAGGCTCGGCCGGTGGAGTTTGAACGTGAATCACACACGGCGGAGGAGGGGCTGATTTTTGAGAGGGTTAGGGTTTATTGCGGAAGCTCTGATACCATGAAGATAGGTGTAATTTCCCGTAAGTTCCTCATTAACCACAATAGAGTATATATACAAATTACACACTGAAGGGTCTTGAATACATGGGTCGGGCCTAATTATAAATAAATAAATACATCATTTACATACATCTATAGATCTACTATCAAAATAAAAGTCGAGGGGTTTCATCTAATCTTTGGTTGATTTTGGGTTTGTATTTGTGGTCAACCTCGCGTTGGCATTTTTTAACATGCTTGACTAGATGTCTCATCCCCAATTTAACATCAATGGTAGTATTATCGCAACAAGTTATATATTTAGTTTGTGGTTGTTTACTTTAAAAAGTTTCCAAACCCTACTTTTTGTTATCTTTTATTTTAAAAAACTAATTATATTTAATTATCATCCATGATCCAAGAATCTACTAAGCATTCATAATATTGAGTACCATAAATAATGCCCTTATTGTTTACTAAAGGAGCTTTGAGTTAGGTTAGAATGCCTGTCAGACATAGATGTCAAAAAGATGAAGATGGTAGGAGGAAAATAGAATTTTCATTGTTTGTCTTCACTTATATTACCAGCAACGTCCAAAATTCTAATGATATTAAAGTAATGTTACTAAAAGTGCATACGAATTAAAGAAAACTCAAACTGTAAGGATATCATGTCTAATTTTCAAAAAGTAAAATAAAAACAATACTACTTGCATTATGATAAAACTAAGGGGTATTCAAGGATCATAAATTAGTAAAAAATTCTTTTTGCTGTTAAAAAAAAGGGGTATGCGAGGAGTTTATTTTTAAAATTATCATTGTAAAACAAATATATTTATTATCATATAACATTGCATCATTACAATGTAGCTATACATTCATCAGCATATATTATGTAATTAATATTATGTATTGTAAATTTATCATCATAATCTATATGTTCATTACTAGTTTTACCACAAACCTATGAACATCACCGTAAACCTGTACATTCATTGCCATAAACCTATATACTCACTATTATATGTTCATAAAAAAATGTAACCAATTGGCGTATATTACAAATATAACTAATAGACTTTGTAGACATGATTAATAAAAAAAAAATATAAAACAAAAAAATAAGGGGAGTTGTACAACTCATTCGAAGGAGCTATACATGCATATTGAAAGGGGCGGCGTGTTTTGACACCCTGAGAATACCTTTCAATTTTACTCTTATTATAACTGTCAAGAAGAGAGAATAAATGAAAGATGGAAAGAGAGTGCATATAAAGAAATGTAGTACTTGAGCGTCGTGAAATAGAGAGAAGAAAAAATGCGTATGTTTTATTTTTTAAAGTTACGCTTAATGCCATTATTGAAATAAAAAATTGATCATTTTATCCCTTAGTCCATAATGTAATTAAAGTCCATATAACTTTTTGTGTAATTTAAGAAAAGTGGTCTCGGAATTCAAATTAATGTACCCAAAGCATATTCATTATTGAAATTGTTTTATAATTATCAAAAGAAAACTTTGCCTATTCCAATGCAAATTCATTATGGTTCCAAAAATTACTATAAATTCCCAAATAATTCATTAATGAACTCATTTCATAATTATCAAAAGACAACTTTACACGATTCTAATGCCAGTTCATCTGTTCCCATGATTTCTTCTATTTTGGTTTATTTGCAGAATATAGACAATTTAAAGTTGGCTTAAATAATTATTGTAGCTGTGGAATATGACTACCACTCTTTGGATTTTCAACAAGACCTAAAATATCAAACAAAAGATAAGATCTCATTAAGATACAAAGAGCAATCCAAATCATACACAATCCCAAAAAAAAAAAAAGAAAAGAAAAGAAAAATCAATAAACAATGATCAATCACACCATACTCTAACCAGAAAATCAGCCCCACAATTGAAGCTCTTTGATGACATTGGACCAAAAGTTAATGTTGTTTGCTCAAACTCGTCCGAGATTGTGGACCCTGTGGACCATATCACACTATCACAGATCACATGCTAATGCAGATCATGCAAATTCATTGTCTTACTCAGATCTTATCATATCTCAGGGGGGCTTCTTCAATTAACATCACTTTTTTTTGCTAAGCAATTAACATCACTTAAACGTGATCGGTTATGCAAAAGTGTTACTCAAATCGAGATACTCACCGACTTGATTATATATTTTAGGTTTCAACCAAAAATGATAAATGATTTCTTAAAAAATAAATGAACTTTACTAAATTAAGGTTATGTTTGGCAACATATAAAATAAGCTCTTTTACTGATGTCAAGTGGTTTTTTTATTTAAATTTATACTTTATCGGCTTATTTTGAGATGTTATACAAGACTATATTTGACACCAATAACTGGTTTTCAGCCTGAAACTTGCAACTTGTTCTTTATTTTCACATCTACCAAAAAGCTTTGGAAGCAACAGACACAACTACTGCTGCAACCACATCGCACCTACATCAAGATTTGCCAAACATAGTCTTTTGATCTTCCCAAACATAGCCTAAATCTAACCCATAAAATAAAAAGTTTAATGGCAATTATTTAGTTGTGGGCATATTCTAAAAAATTTCCCATATCTCAGATCACATGTATCATAATTCATAAACCCCTTCACATTTAACTTGCCCTCACTTTTCCCCTTTTTATACCCAAAAGAAGCCCCCAAACAGTTCACAAGGGGGTTCAACTCTCTCACTCTCACTCTCACTCTCACTCTCACTAGTCTCCACTCCCTTCCCTTCACTAAACATGTCCTCCCCAATTCAACCCTCTTCACTTTCTCTCTCCTCATTACTTGTTTGTCTGTTCTTGCTGCTCCTTGGTCTGAATTTTGATGGAGCAGCAGCATCTGCAGCTAAAGTTAAACGCCCTTCTAATTCATCAATCCCTACTAAGATTGGCAATGGCTACCGTTTGGTCTCCATTGAAGAGCACCCAGATGGTGGCTTTATGGGTTACTTGCAAGTCAATAAGAAAAACAAAATCTATGGCTCCGATATCCCTTCTTTGCGCCTCTTTGTCAAGTGAGTCTCACATTTTCCCTCTTTTTCTAAGATTAATAATTTTACTTAAATATTGTATGGAATTAAAGAAATTAGTGGATTATAAAATGACTTGTTGGATTTGCTAGTGATAATGCCACAAAAGATAAAGACACTTAACTCTCGATAGAAAACAATAATGTAATGTGCTTGTGATTTTATCATTTGGTAAGATGACATGACTGTCCCATTATTAGTTAAATCTTTACTTGTTAGCTCTCAATTATGTACATTTTGACTTTGTTAAACACTATTATCAATGGAATCTGCTTTGGTTAGTGTTTTTGTTGTATGAATGGAGGTTTGATTTTTTAATTTTTAATTTATATTTTGCAGGCATGAAACTGAGGATCGTTTAAGGGTACACATTACTGATGCAGAGAAACCCAGATGGGAAGTGCCATATGATGTTTTACCTAGAGAAAAACCTCCCCCATTGAAACAATCCATACCAAAATCCAGAAAAATCCCACTCTCAGCCTCAAAGGTTTCAGGAAATGAGCTTATCTTCAGCTATACATCTAACCCATTTACCTTTTCAGTGAAAAGGAAGTCAAATGGGCAAGTCCTTTTTGATACAAGCTCAAGTGATTCTGACCCATTTAGCACTTTGGTGTTTAAAGATCAGTACCTTGAATTATCCACCAAATTGCCCAAAGATGCTTCACTCTATGGACTTGGGGAAAACACTCAGCCTCATGGGATTAAATTATACCCTAATGATCCTTACACACTTTATACTACTGATGTATCTGCCATTAATCTTAATACGGATCTATACGGGTCGCACCCGGTATATATGGATCTTAGGAATGTGGGTGGCCAGCCATCAGCCCATGCTGTTCTTCTGTTGAATAGCAATGGGATGGATGTGTTTTACAGAGGGAATTCATTGACATACAAAGTGATTGGGGGTGTCTTTGATTTTTACTTCTTCTCAGGTCCCTCACCTCTTGATGTTGTGAACCAGTACACTAGCTTGATTGGCAGGCCAGCTCCAATGCCCTACTGGGCTTTTGGTATGATCTCATCTCACTTTCTTTTTGCTTTTAAAATGTTGGGTAAGGAAAGGGAATGCATAAATTCATTGCTCTTTTAGTGCTTAATTTGATGTACTTGCTTCATTTGATTGTTATTATATTGATTTTCTTTACAGTTTGTTTTGTTGGTTCATTGAATGTCTTTTTGTTAATGTTGATAGGAAATTGTACTCTTTACATGTAAAATCTGTTGTCTCTGAAGAATGATTCTGAGTCTTACCCCCTGATTACAGGCTCGAAATCTGAGCTGATTTGGCGGGATTAGCTTATTATATTTCTCTAATCAATCTTTAGATATCATTAATTAAGTATAAATACTCGATGATTAATTTGTGGGGTCCACTGTTATGTCTTCTTGCCTGTTCTTGGGGATAGGAATAATTTAGATTTACCAATATAGTAACTTGGTTTGGCCTTAGAGTAAGTACTGTAATTGCCTTCTTCACTTGTAAATATAAATGTTTTCTTTGGACTGTATCTCTTGATTTGTCTTTGGTTTGCTTTCAAGATTAGTCACTACTGTAAATTCATCTGCTCATCTTTTTCAACTTTTTGTTTCTCATTATGGTGGGGGCCCTAGTTTAGTGCTGTGTATATTGCTAAGATTAGATAAGTACCCTTGTATGTGGGGAACCTGTCTCTTTGTCAATAATAATGCAACTTTTATACACCTATTCTGTATGAATCCAAGGATTATATCGAAATGTGGTTTGCCAATTAATAGCATAACTTCACATCTGGCTATAATTTGGACAAGTATCTTGTTTTTTACCATCAGAAATGGTGTGAAGACTGTGAACTTGCGATATATGCTTAAATCAGACTAATTTACTTTATAAAGGTGAATTTTTATTAAGAACATTAGGGTTTTTTTTTGTTTTTTTTTTATATCTATTAAAAAAACAAAATATATTATAAAGGGTATTTCTCTCTTTTGGACTATGTCTAAGTACATGCCATGGGGTATTAGTCACATGTTGGAAATCCATACTCATGCCGTNTTATAGTGTATGATTACAAAGTCTTGCACCTAGGTATGTTTTTGATAGCTGTTATGCTTCTAAGCAGATCTTGGTTTCTACTCTTTTTAGTTCTTTGGAGAACCCTTTACCATAACTTTTTGCTTCCAAGATTTTGGTCAAAACACACATACGTAAAAATTGGACCTCATGATTGATATATGTACAAAGGGTCCCGTTCATTTTGGAAAGAAGAAAGTGACCTATACTGATATTTTTATGAAAAGCAAAGTGGTCCAAGAAATTGCAAAGTATTCAAAGTGCTCAATAATCTCCTACTCCATTTCAAAACCTTTTTGTTTTCAAGTGACTTGTGTCCTATGAGTCCATACTTACCAAACACCTTAAATTAATAAAACAATAGTAGTATAGAGATGAAAAATTCATGGGGAATGAACAGAAAGAGACTGGTGTTATTTACTGATTCATAATTAAGCATTTTGATGTTAGTCAAGGATATCTTCAGTTGTCGGTGCATCATGCTTATCAAATTTCCTTAGTTACCACTTTGCCAGTCTATTGCCTTGTATTGCGCAATCTTGTCTCTGTAGTTTTAGGCAGCATAATAGCTCTATTTATGTTGGTAGGTACAGTTATTGCAAGTGAAACAAATTCCGTTGCCCTTAATTTAGGTTTGGGCCATTTGGCAAGGTAGCTGCTCTCAAATATTTTAAAACAATGCTCTTAGCCATCTTATGTGTATCTCATACAAGTAGTGTAGGCTTTAGTTGTGGCTCTCTCAATGTCCTGATGTGGAGTTATCTGATCCCTGAAGGCAGGATACTTGCTTTCATGTTGAGGGACTGGAAGGTTTGAGTTTAACTACCATACTGTGACACATGTAGAGTTTTGTTTCTGCTCTTTATTACTTTTGTGAAGGTTGTGTGATAACTCTTTGGCAATTAGCTTTCAGAAACTGGGAGGGTACAAGATTTTAGGTGAGTGTTTTTAGACAAATTTGCCCTTGTAGTAATAGAAGGAATAAAAAATAAAAGGGGAATTTTATGTGAGAGATTAAAGTAATAGAGAGATATTATTGTGAGAGAATAAAATAATAGAAAGAAAGAGTGTGATTGGAGAGAGATAGTGTATTTTTTATTGTATTTTTTAGTTAGTGGAGGGGTATTATAGAAAAGTTATGGGATTTTATGGGTTTTGAAAGCTAATTTTGGGACAAAAAATATGGTGTTTTTGAAAGCTAATTGCGGGACGGAGGGACCGAGGGAGTACTATATAAAGATATCACAAGC
>BSSO01008522.1:0-10075 GCA_030267885.1 Mesembryanthemum crystallinum
AAACGTTAAAGTCAAAGTTCAGGGGTACCACTGACATTATTGGAAAAGTGTGGGCCCCACTGATATTAGGCCAAAGTTCAGGGGTACCATAGGAAATTTCCGGAAAAAATAAAATAAAATTTACAAATACGTGAAAATACGTCGTCGTTAGAGTACCCTTGGTAGAGGGAAGCAAATTGCGTGCTTCACCTTCTTCACTCTTGTTCTGTGTTGAGTAAAGAGTATTGTTCATCTCAGCAAAGTTTAGTGGCCACAACACAATTCATCAGTGACAAGAAAAATGGCGATAACACTCAACAATGGATTCAAAATGCCGATAGCAGGTCTTGGTGTTTGGCGAATGGAGAAGAAGGACATCAGAGATCTCATCATTAATGCCCTTAACATTGGTTACCGCCATTTCGACTGTGCAGGTAATCTCTCTCTTTACTTTCTTTGCGATTCGATATTTTTGTTGATAATTAACAAGTGCCCAGTTTATGATTGTCCCTTTTCAGTACTTTCTTATCTCTCTAAATTTCTGGGTAATAGTTTTTTGATTCGTAAGTTTATCCAGATAGTTTAGGAGGTTCTTATGGGTTATTTTGCGATACTTTGGTCATTGAGTTACTTAGGTTACTTATTTGATGTGATTTTGTGTTAGGAGTTATTTATGCTAGTTGGATTGCAAGAATTTCCACTTGAATCAAATCCCTTGATGTTTATCATTGTTGGTTTGAATTGAAATATATTAGTATCACCATTTTAGGGTTTGTGGAGCGGTAATCTTTGAACTGCTTTTGCTTGCGGTGAGTCATCCTCCTTTAAAGAGTGTTTGATTCGATGGAAGTGGAAGGAAGAGGAAAAAAAGAAAAAAAAAAAGAAAAAAGAAAAAAAAAGTGAAATGAAAAGAATGTGAAGGTAATGGGGTGATTATTATATGTCCTGATTATGGTCTATGATTCTCCATTTTGACCTATGATTCTGCATATTTTAATCATTACTTTATACTACTTAAAGTTACATTCATGAGTCAGTAGAAACTGAAATTAGGATACTATAAATGCATCAGTAAGAGCATATATGGCTCCAAAGATGCTGTCTTGAGTGTCTTCATATGCTGTTACCGTTGCACGGGAGATAACCTGGGCACTCTTACTCAAATTCCACTACCATGGGTTATGTTGGGTTTTTGATGGGAATGTGTTGTGTAACGGTTAACATGGATCGCAGCTGATTATCAGAATGAAGCTGAGGTAGGAGAGGCACTTGCTGAAGCATTTCAGAGTGGGCTTGTCAAGAGGGAAGATCTTTTCATAACCACCAAGGCCAGTATTTTACTATCAGTCTAAGATCTATTTTCTGCAGTGGGCCGAAAAAATGACATGATTTTGTTTGAGATATGCTAAATTATGGGTCAGCTTCACTGTTATTCTTACATATCATGTATGATTTGTATTGCAGCTATGGAACTCTGACCATGGACATGTGCTTGAAGCCTGTAAAGACAGTTTGAAGAAACTTCGTCTTGATTATCTGGATCTATACCTGGTTCACTTTCCTGTAGCCACAAAGCATACTGGTGCATACCAAAATTGTTGAGTTATGAACTCAGAGTTACATATCAAAATTTTAGAACTATAAATTTCTATCTTTATACCATTTTTGTAGGAGTTGGTACTACAGCGAGTGCATTGGATAAGGATGGTGTGTTGGAGATTGATACAACTATATCGTTGGAGACCACCTGGCATGCTATGGAAGAGCTAGTCTCTATGGGTTTAGTTCGCAGTATTGGTATCAGGTAATTTGAACCAAACAGCTACTTGAAACCTTACTTTAGATGTGATGGTACTTAGTTGATGGAATCCATAATTCTGACCATTACACGTCAAAATTATTTGGCTGTGTTACTTAAAATAATGCATCAGTTCAGAAGATGGCAACCTGAGATCTTGTCCTGGTGATCTTTGGTGGTTGCTTATCATACATTTGGATTTTTATATTTAGTTGGGAGCTTATGCAGAGTTCAAATATTTTCGCGGTTATCATCTGCAATTGAGTTCCATTTGTATTTGCTTGTTTCGATTATGGATGATGTCTACTGACTATGAGAACCTCTTGCAGCAACTATGATGTCTTTCTGACGAGAGATTGCTTGGCATATTCCAAAATAAAGCCTGCAGTGAACCAGATTGAAACACATCCATACTTCCAACGTGATTCTCTGGTCAAATTCTGCCAGAAGCATGGGGTTTGTGTTACAGCCCACACTCCTCTAGGAGGTGCAGCTGCTAACACCGACTGGTTTGGCACAGTATCCTGCTTGGATGATCCAGTTCTCAAGGTAAATGCTTCTATCTTTTCTTGTCTGGATAGTGGCTCTTCTTTCGGCCGTGAAAACTTACCAAGATACGAGCACTGGGATTTCTACACTAGACTAATTCTTGTTGCATTAAGCAACATAATGTCACTGGGTTCCTATGGAAGTGTGTCAATATCTTCCTTGTATTTATAAGAGGAGATATACGGGAAGATGTTTGAAACTCTAGGCACCCTAAATCTGTCAACTTGCAGTATCCCTTTATATATATATATATATATATATATATATATATGCGACTGAAAGTCTATGTTTCTTTTCTGTTTCCAAAACCATATACTGAATTAAAACCATGGGGTTCTGTAAATCTTCAAAAGGCCACTTATATATATATATGTGAATGTTAAGATCTAATGGTACTGAAATTTATCCAGCCCCTTTAAAAGTTCTGGCCAGAGTAGGTTGGGACAAACAAATGATGTTTTGTGATTATGATTGCCACTATTATTTATCTAAACCGGTTCTTCTCCGATCCAGGGGCTTGCGGAGAAACACAAACGCACAGTGGCCCAGATTGCTCTTCGTTGGGGGATCCAGCGCAATACAATTGTGATACCCAAGACATCCAAGTTAGATAGATTGAAAGAGAACTTCCAAGTTTTTGACTTTGAGCTGACAGAGGAAGATATGAAACAGATTAAAAGCATAGATCGCAACTACCGGACCAATAAGCCAGCCAAGTTCTGGGGAATAGACTTCTATGCATGAGCCTTAAATTTGCGATTAAAAGAAGAACATGTGACTGTCAGTAATCAGTATTTAGGATGAATTTCATTTGAAGTTCCTTGTATTGCTTTATTGCAGGATATGCGCCACAGGCCATGAATCTATCACTTATTGCAAGACTTGTCACTTTGATATGCATGTTCTGTTGTATTAATAATTATTTGTGTGTGATGTGTGTGCAAAGGGAGCCATAAAGGATTAGGTAGGTAGATGAATATGAGATTTGAACCTAGCTCCTTGATACCAGCTCAAAAAACTTTGCTGGTTAACCTGGTTGAGGTTCTCAACAAACTACTGCATACTAGAGCAGATCAAATTCAAGTGTGTATAATTTAAATTGACGAAATTTTAGCTTATTAAACCCTATTGTCAATTTGTCATCAATCAACCAAACAGAGAAAATTATACACTTGAATTAATTTGAACAAATTTTTTTTTTACAATTTGTAATTGCTCTAAACACTTCATTGATCTAAAAAACACAAGTTCCAATCATTCACAATGTATAAATACAAATAACGCTCCTTTGTGTTGGTCTATCAACAAACAAATGGAATAATAGCATAGCGGTTGCGAGGATAACTGTCAAATTTGCGAAGATACCATCTGTGTGTCTCTGCTGCTGCGAAAACAAGATTTGCCACCTGCGACAATCCATCAAAATAGATCATTTCAGCTTCAAAAGAATTAAAACCAGCTAATATGCCAATTGCTTTCTGTAAAACACTATATATCCACAGGCAAGAAGAATACCACAAATCCGAATAGCAACCAAACTGTCAGATCTAGGCCTCCACTAGCAACCAGAAGACCAGCATATATAACCTTCACAATGAACCATTTGCAGTTATTAACATGCCAGTAATTACTTGGCATATAGGAGTAGTTATTTTATTTTATTTTATTTTATTTTTGGGCAGGGAGGGGTGGAGAGAAGAGCGAGGGAGCTTTACAATTTCAGCCAGATAATGTGGAGATGAAGCGATTTCAAACCAGTCACCGTGAGGGATTGTATAATCATTAGCTTGTTCCTTGGCTTTTTCTCGTAGATTACCCTGATTAAGAAATAGAAATTCCACATTAGTAACCTCTACTTTCCTGCATTTACATCCTTAAATATGCAAGTCACCACTGACAGGATTGAGAAATTGCAAAGTTGCCTACAACAATGAATTGATTAACCATGATCCCTGAGTTTGAACTAGTTGAATTGCCATCATTGAAATTCGGACAGTAGGCTCTGTACTTCTCAGCTACAACTATTTCATGGAACAAGCGGACAAAACTATGCATCTAAACCACTCTTTGCTCTCAATATCTGGAAGAAAGATAATAAAAACTGAAGTTACCCTATCAACTGTTGCGCTTAACTACAATACTTAATTGGTTCTGTTATATTTAATTCTTACATTAGATATAACCAGTAGAATTCATGGTAAGATGTATGGGCGGGGCAATTTAGCATGTCGATCTGCCCAACGCCGGATAAATGACCAACTTATTCATGCCTTTTCATGTTGTAAGGAAATTGCTTCACAAAAGAGTGAGAAAAGGCAGAGCTAGGAAGAGCACTGCAGCTAATATAACTTAAGCTTCAGTCAAATGAGAACAGTGATCATGGAAGAGACACACATATGCTACACAAGTCCCAAGGGAGTTGTCTATCTATTTATTATCTAGAGAAGCATACAACACTAAGAGGTTTGTATGGAATGGAGAAGTATATTGTCCATTTTGTTGATTTCAACTCTCAAAATTCTCCATTCAATTCCACTAAATAATCATTGCACAGACTGCATAGAAATACTCACAAGGATAGCATGGCAACGACGCTGATGAAGCCAACCCCAGAAGAAAATGACTGCTCCAAACCACTGGGGCCAACCAAGCTTTAAAAGAGGACTGAGATACTCCAACCATTGAAATTCAAAAGGAGGCATGCGATTCTTTCCTCTCACAATGAACTCAGCAACTTGATTTGCTGCAAATGTAAATACTTCTGGTGCACAATTGCAGCAAAGGGACAGTGGTGCCGCCGTATAAAAACTATACTCATAAAATTTAAACATGTAAGAGCAAGTCAAGTCTTTCAAAAGTAGAAAACAAGAAGCAATAGGTAATAACAGAACTGCAGAACTAGACATAGAATTCTAATTTGTTCATAAGAGATAGAAAACAACAGAAGGAAAGATCTTGTTTGACTGTATTTAAAAAATCAAATATCATTATGGAGGAAGAAAGCTAAATCTTAATAGTGTCCTACAACAGACTCTGAGAACCATATTTGAAGCACATCATAACCATCATATTGAAGGAAGCCTTCAAAATGTCCTGCAAGTCTAGTTCACAATTTTACATACAGCTCAAAGTCAAACGGAACCCTACAATAACGTTAGATATGTTTTAACTTATATAGTTCCCAAATCTTTGTTAGATAATTTCGAAGAAAACAAGTCTTGCTTTCAACGGCAAGTCGGCAACACAAGGTTTGAAATTGGGAATTACTATTTGAGTATGTTTTCACCCCTGAAATTTTGATTTTCCATTATTTGGTAGTGACATGTAATACTAGATGATGGACTATCAAAAGTATCACCAAAAAGATCATGCACAAATGATGATGCATAATCATGAAATGATTATCACAAACCATAATGGGAAGCTAAGGGATCAGAATGGAATAATTTGCAGTCAAGATTTACAACAAAGCCAAAACAATATAAAAAAATCTGGCACTACAGCAGGACTACTTTGTAACAAAATCAACCTTGTCATTCAAGTACCTCATTAAGCATAGGATCCTTAGTAGATACATTTTTCAGAAAAGTTGTTTTACCACCATTTGGAAAGGCAAGAGAATTTAAAACCAACCAAGTCCAAGCAAAGCACACAGATGCACAAAATCAGAATACATATAGGTATTTGCATCTGGAAACATAAGAGCATAAATAAGAAATTCTTACAAGACACCCGTTAAATATCCCATGACATGCATTCGAGCTGTACTGCTGTAGTTAAACACATATAGGGACTCATACAAGCGCCACAATACTTGAATTTCCATTAATAAAAGAAGAAAGACGGTTCGCCAAACCCTGTAAGTGTGCTCCACTGAAGTTGACTGTGTTTTGTGAATGGAGAAAATATGTGAACCTCCAGTCAGGTAGCTGGCAATACCAGAATGAGATGTTGACTCAGAAACCAATGATCCCACTTTATGTGCATATACCCAAGTTGTGAGAAGCAACAAGGATGTCCACACCACAGCCAACACATAGAAATGAGAGAAAAATTTCTGAGGCACATTGAGTTTCTACAATTTAACAGAATGACATGTCAGCAAAGTGATTCACCACTAATACAAGGATCATCAATCTAGAAGGAAAGGAAAGAATTTATGTGTTTTCAGATAAAAGGAAGAGACATAGCAATATCCACCAGGTTAAACAACATCTTCGCATGTTTCATGCTTTGAACACAAATAATTAAGTCCAATGAGGGGATAGTAAGCATTTAAATCATCATGCAGTCATATCTAACTATACTTGACCAAACAACTAGGAATTTTCTCATACAAAGTTCAGTACCATAAAGTGTTCACAATGTCAAGCATAAGCATCATGCCAAGACAAGATCAGAAGCTCAACTATCTACTCTTTTGCATGCTTCCCTGCCATTCAACTTTTGAGCGCCCGTGAAGACAGAGAACCAGCTCCAAGGTAATTCTAAAATATTAACTTCAAACATGTGACTACAATTAGGCTAGATGAAACCCAGGTCTACTAAATGTTGGTCATTCCCTTGAAAGACTTGTTATCCGATCCTTTATAGGTCGTATATCACCTGCATGGCTACAATGTATTCCAAAATAAGGTTTCAAAAGCCCCACCCAAAGCTAGAGTACTAAATATATACCTAGGATTGGTATTTTTACCCTGGAATACAAATGTTGGAAGGCAAATAGATCAAACAAGTTTGTCCTTCCCCTTCCCCTTAACAAATCACATTAAGCAATATCCACCTGCATTTCTCCACCCTCCTCTTGTTATTCGGCACGAAGCACTGTTCGAGGTTTCAAACATACCAGAGTTTCATAGATGCAAAAATTCTGGATCAAACTTAACAAACAACAATAAAAATACAGGCATTTCTAATGCATCAGCAATATCAAACACAACCCAGATATCAAAACTCATGAAACATTGTGTTCTTATAGGCATTAGTTCATCCAACCCAGAAATTCAATTCAAACATCAGAACTTTCTGAGAGAGAGAGAGAGAGAGAGAGACACTTACACTGAGACGAGAAGATGATTGGATGGCGGTCTTGCCTCTGCCAGAACAAACAAGGAGGGTTTGATGGAAAGGATGAAGAAGAGAAGAAGGGAAACAAGCAATGAGTATAGGCAAAATACCAGCAACCCATGATACTCTCAACAAATCCACAAGCCGTATCTCCATTTCTCTCTCTTTCAAAGGATCATCTCTTCTTCTACTCTACTATAATGGGGATTGGAGTGTGGGTAATTTGGGCTACTTTTAATGGTTTTTTTTTTAAGCTAAAGATGCTTAGCTTGGTGTTTCAGCAACATTCAATGGTGAATAAAATGCATTAGTGAATTCCAAAAGCCTTTGTCCCTGTGTTTTGCTTTGCTTGTCGGAGTCAGCCAAAATCACGAGAATTAAGTTCTCAAATTCTTAACCCCTAATCAACAACAACAACAAAAAAAACCCAAAAATGTACTCAAATTCTTAACGTCATTGGCTATACATTACTATCAACCGAAACAAGAGAAGAAAATAAACCTGAAAGGATTAACAAAAAGGGGTATAAAAGCTAAAAAAATTGAACAAAATCAATTGAACAATGTAGTAAAAATAACAAGAGATTTGGAAGAACTGAATTTGTAAAGAAAACATACCGTAAATAGCTGGATTTGAAGATAAAGATTAAATTTTGAGGGTGGATTTATGTTTGGGGATATTGATTGATTGATCAGATATGGGTAGAACACTGAAATTGGGAGCAGAGCAGCAGAAACTGGGGAAGAGTAACAGAAGTTACAGAACAGGGCTTTCTTTCGTTTGATGACTTAACTTGATCCAAACTCGGAATAATTGAATCTCAAAATCTTCAAAGAGACAAAACGGGTCCAATATGGGGACCCGGTTTAGGAGCTGGTCTTGGCTCTCGTTATCTTGGGACGACGTCGTTTCATCCGACCCAAGCTCGGGCACGATCCCGAGAGGCGGAGCGGGTTCGGCCCGTTGCTCTCCTTGACCCATTGTGGTGGCCGCTGCCCGACTGTTCGTGGGGAGTGTGGGACTTGTGCGTGAAACCGCGGTGCTCATGGGATCATGCTATATTATGTGCCCACATTGATTCTTGATTTTATTATTTAATTTCTTAAATGATAAATCGGAACGTGAAACCGAACCAAACTCGTGGTATTCGAAAGAGTTTGGTCCTCAACTCCTCAACATAAACCCTCTATAATAGGATAATACAAGCTTAACCCATCTTTCTCCCCTACTTGTTCTTTTGGAGATGTTTTAATAACTTTATCCAGCCTAAATAAAAAAAAAAAGACCAATATCTCAATATATTTAATGTTAGGTTTATTCTCTTAAGTTCGAGGTTGAGTTACTCATTTACCATGCCATTGTACTCCCAAATGGTAGGGAGGCGAAGGAGGAATGGGTGCATCCCTATCAGTTCTACAATGATGGTCTGGATCAGACCGATCGGTTTGGTTTGGGTTACCTAATAACCATTAACATTATATTGAAACGGAGGGAGTAGTAAACGGAAAAAATATCAATGCTTATAGGGTGCACTCGGTCCCACGAGACACAATAACAAAGTACAACAAACCAGTCTCCCAGTCCCACCCTCGGTCCCTCTTCTTATTGCTCCTCTTCTTCTCTCTCTCTCTCTCTCTCTCTCTCTCTCACTTTTTACCAAAGGCCATAAACTGAAGAAGCGTTTCTTTCTTCATTTGCTTATTGCGCTGATCCTTCCGTCAAAGGGGAGAAAAAAAAAAAAAAAGAAAAGATTTTTAATTTCCAGGTGAGTTTTTCTTCCTATTCTGTCTATGCAGAATTTGTCTCCTTTTATTCACCATTTTCAGCATTAGAGCTCCTCTTTACTTTCTTATTTGTTCTGTTGTTGATGATTTTAGGGTGTTTTTTTTTCATTCTTCCTCTTTGCATGTTCTGCATATTCGGAATTTTCTTCACCGTTTGTTTTCTGCTACTAAGTTGATGTCAAAGCCCCTCAAAAAACCCTATTTGTAGTCAAAAAATTTCGATTTTACAGAGAAAAGAACGTTATGTGGTTACATTAGTTTGTGATTTTTGCTTTCTAAGTGCGACATATATGGGTTGCTCATTTTTGTGTCATCGATTAACTGGGGAATAGAGCACAAATGCAATGTGGGTATGATGATGGGTAGTCCCAAAACGAAGATGAAGATGATAAAAGAAAAGAAAGTGTCTTTGTGCTTTTTGATGGTATTGGCATCAATTTATACTGAAATGGGTTAACTTTTGAGAACCTTATATGGGTGCATGTTGATTTGTTGTTGTCCATTAGTTTTGTCGAAGTTATCTCAGGCTCTCTGCAGTTTGTTCATACAATCTGAACTTATGTATGCCCATTTAGCAGATTATGATTCACTCAATGAACGCAAAACCGTGATTTTGTCACATGTGACTCATTTGGGCAGCTATCTGCTTGGTAGGTTGTGGTAAAAAGGTTGTTTCGAGGATGAGATTTGAAACCTTTGTACCAACCTTTAAATACTTTACCAACTGAGCTAGTTGACATTCACCCAAAGGCTACCCGTTATCACTTTTTAGGAAGTTACTTAATACATAATTTGTTGTGGAGTGTGGACAAATTCTCCTTTAGGGCTCGCTTGGATTGGGGGGAATAATTAAGGGGGTAATGGAAAAAATTAAAGGGCAAAAGTGGAGGTTGGAGGT
>BSSO01008523.1:0-10074 GCA_030267885.1 Mesembryanthemum crystallinum
AATCCTAAATTGAAGCTAGAGTAGAAGAAATTAAAAGGGGAAATAAACCTTAATTCTTGCCTGAAATTGTAGCAGACTGCAATGGGTTATTTTGAACTTTGGAGCTTTGGAGGAGGGAAGGAAAATTTACAGAGAGAGAGGGGGATAATATTGGAGAAGAAGACCAAGAGATGGGAGGGGAAATTAAAGGAGAGAGAGGGGGGCCATTAGAGGAGAGAGAGGGGTTATTCACTCAGTTAATAGAATGGGGTAAAATAAACATTTCATAGCAAATTTTAACACCGTTAGCCTAAAATCTGTCAAATGGTAGTCTTTTGCAATGTTTTGCAAAAGTAAAGGTAGTTTTTTTGCAAAAAAAAAAAAAACATAAAAGGTAGTTTCCCGCAAAAACAGGTAAACTTAAGGTAGTTTCCGGCAAAAAAATCATTTGATTATATATAGTTGATATGAATTATAAGATGATTTGAGTTCATTAATCCATCTTATAGGTTGCGAAGTAAAAAGGAGGATCCAATCCATGCATATTTTACGCTTCCTTGGGAATAAATTTTGCTATTGATGGTAACTATTGGTAAGGAAAAGAAAGGGCAAAGTTGTGAGAGAACCAAAAAGGCAAAAACTAGAGTACTGGGTTTCATTTGTGGAAAAAAAATTAAAAAAAAAAAAGTCTATAAACCAAGTTGTTGTGTTTGTGGCCCAACAATACTGTGGGACTTCAAAAGCAGAGTCCAAACCCTTAATTATTGAGTTGAGGCCCAGGGAGAGGAAAAAGTATGGAAATCCAGCCCAAGAGAATGGAATTTTTGGCAAGTTAATATATACATATGAAATTTTGATATATTAGCTTTAAAAAGTTCAAGTCCGAAGCTCTTGTATTAATTATCTATTTGTGATTAGTTTATACATGAGAGTGGAGGTTAAAATCATAGACAACATATCTGAGGGTGGGATGTAAAAAACGTTACAATACAAATTTCACCCTTTTACTTAGAGACAGAAGAATTGAACCCCCAACTTTAAGATTGGAATTGCGAGAAATCTAACATTTGAGCACAGCTCCGCGCTATGTTGTGGTTTAGCATAGGCCTTACCTAGCGGCATGACATGGGCATGGTATTTCATCCCTTGTGTCGTGTCGGATTGAAGCTCCACCCAGGTAGGCATGTTCTAGGCAAGAAGCACGACACATTAAAAAAAATTTGGGCCATTCTGTTTCTTGGGTTAGTTTGAGTGATTATTGTGAAAAATGGTCCACGAAGATGATTTGTGCTGAAAGTTCTAATTGCTTAGATTGCATGGACATGAATATGAACGCAGATGTAAACACAACCCATATACTCAAAAAATCGCCACATATATCATGCCATAATCGAACATACTATGTCCTAATATTGACACACATGTCCCACCCGTGTGTCTGACCCGCGACACGACACCCATCAAAGGTTAAAAGCAACCCCCAATTACTTAATAGGAAGCCTATTCTATTAGTGGGTGGCTTAGTCCTCCTCCCATCAGACTCCACGTAGTGCAAAGTCACAGCCCAGGTGTCAACCTACTGCTCGAGTCTCACACTCTTCGCGGGCAACATAACACCAAACAAAACCTCTCAGCTCACATCTCTCTTCTCAACACACACACTCTGCCTCTCTTTCTCCTCTGTAAAATCGATCATAATTACTCATAACTCAAAATTGCAGGGAAAAAACCCTTGTTGGTTCATAACTTCAAATACCCTTTTGATCTCTGAAAGTAGCAACAAAACTGATTCAACCAAAATGGGGTTGGGATTGATGATGATGATGATGGTGTCAATGGCTGAAAACATGGGAGAAAGTGGACATGCCCAAGTTGTACCCATTTCAGTGTTCGTTGCTGTTTTGTGTTTGTGTATGGTTGTTGGTCACTTGCTTGAAGAGAATCGCTGGGTCAATGAATCCATCACTGCCATTCTCATCGTACGTTTGATAGTTCTTCCCTATATCAATCGTTATACTTTTTGGTGCAATATCAATCATTATATAACTTTGATTTTTGATGTTGTTTATAATCTGATTATACTTTTTGGTGCAATGTCTCGAGATTAAGGGTTGGGGTTTGTTGCAATAGAAATTTCAGTGTTGGGGAGTAGTAATATTAGACGTATACAGTCATAATTTCTTGGTATTTTTGGATGTGTATAACTAGATTAGCATTTAGCAGATGAAATGACTAGTAACTAATTGAGTACCATTTTTCATTTTGTGCACTAACAAAAAGATGTCACTTTTCTTAGTAAGACAGGTGATGTTTGGAAGGGTAAACAATTATTTTGAACCAGACATGGTATAACAAGAGCTGGTTCATCGGGTTTAAAGGGTGGGTTCGGGTTTCTGTCAATAACATGGAGGCGGGTTGTCGGGTTGGGTCAAGTATTGTCAGCTCTAGTTTGGTAATTAGTCATGTAGGTTGAGTAAAGATGTTCCAAATTGGTATATAACCTCTCCATTTCTTGCCAAAATAGAAAGAAGGTTTATTAGAAGTTTGAGAATGTTTTGGGGAATTTAGCTAAATCATGTATTTTGTGGAGTTAGTAATAAGTGAGCCTCCTGTTATTCATTATTAGTCCTGTTGTGACCAAATTACTATCTCTATCTTCAGCTAAACTGCCATGACTTTGTGTGAGAACCATGAATATGATGTAGCATAGGTTACTAGGATTCTGATTTCATATGTGATTACTTGTTAGTGGTGATCTCAAATTGGAGTAAGTTGTTGTTGATGTTCACAGATGAATTATAATGTGACAAGTCACTACACCTAAAGAGAGGAAATTGGGAATAGCAGGCATTGGAGCCTAAAACACAGTTCATGTCTCTCTGCTGTCTGATTTATGAATGGTCTGTGTTTTCGGCTTTCATCTTACAGTTAGACAAGAGAACACAGCTCCCTGAAGCTTCAACCGCTATAGAAATGTTAACTACACCTTTTGAGTCACTGTGCTTTTAGCAATGTCATGCATCTTTTAACTTTGCCAAAAATTGGGGACTAATAGTATTGTCAATCCAAAAACATAAAAACACATAAGAAGAGGGAAACTACTACCCAATTATTTGGGTTTACTTTGAAATTGTCAATCTCACATTCAGTCTTGTTACTTATTAATTAATAGTTATCTTTGTCTCTCAGGGATGCTTGACTGGAATGATCATATTGTTCATAAGCAAGGGGAAAAACTCTCACATATTACGCTTTAATGAGGAACTATTTTTCATCTATCTCCTTCCACCTATTATCTTTAATGCCGGGTAATAATGGAGTTCATATGTTTGCTAATATAAATATGACAAGTATATACCTTCTTAAGACTTTAACTTATTACACATGCTCACTCCTGTGTTTTACAGGTTTCAGGTCAAGAAAAAACAGTTTTTCCAGAACTTCTTGACAATCATGCTTTTTGGAGTTGTTGGTGTATTTATCTCAACCTTCCTCATTGCAGCTGGTAATACGAGGATAAACACAAACTCTTCCTTCCCTGTGTCTTTCTTTCTTTCTTACAAGTTCTTAATTGTTTAGGTAGTTGGTGGCTATTTCCGAAAGTTGGATTTCTCGGACTGACAGCACGTGACTATTTAGGTATATATGCATTCTTTTCACTTCAGTTCTTAACAAAGTTTCTTCTCAAGTGGCGTGTTATATAAAAAGATTTGATTTTTGTTTCAGCTATAGGAACGATTTTCTCATCTACAGACACTGTGTGCACGCTTCAGGTTAGTGTATTCCTCTCTTTGTTTACGGTTTACCTATACACATGACCTTCTATACTGTTGTTGCTGTAATTACCTCAGGTTCTTAATCAAGAAGAGACGCCATTGTTGTACAGCCTTGTGTTTGGGGAAGGAGTGGTAAATGATGCAACATCAGTTGTTCTGTTTAACGCAATTCAAAAGTTAGATGTTTCTAGGATTGGTGGCTCGACTATTGCACGTGTCATCGGAGATTTTCTATATCTTTTCCTTGCAAGCACTGCACTTGGGATTACTGTAAGTTCAGATTCTGAAGTATGAAGTTTTTCCACTGGTGCTTTATGTCTTAGTCTTACTAGTTTTTATTCTTGTAACCACCTGGACATACTTATTGATAGGTTTAGGATTTAGTGCCCGTTTGGCCAAACTTTTTCTAACTTCTATTTCTTCCCCCATTTTTCACCACCCCTTATTCCTCCACCACATGGTGGAAGAGGGAGTGGTGGAGAAGGAATGTGAAGGAAAAAGTAGAAGTTGGGAGAAGCTTGGCCAAACGGGCCCTTAGCTATGTTGCTTAAACTCTTTATTCCCAACCAAAGCATCTTTGTTGACCCTTAATTACATGGACATGATATTTGACCACTAATCACCCAATTAGAACAAAATCATGTACAACCTCGTCAAATTAGTCTGGTGTAAGATAGATCCTAATTGTTGTCTGGTTGGTAGTTTTCTGCAGTTATGTTCTTGCAGATTGACCATATTTATTGCAAAGGTGATGTATTGTTTTTATATGGAGGTCATGCACAAGTACTTACAATTTACTTGATGAAAACTGGCATATTTTTATTCAACTTCAATATAATATTGTTTGATCGATCATATGCTGTCTTTCTATTGTTTTTATATGTTTCTTTTATTCCTGCAGACGGGCCTTTTGACAGCGTATGCTCTCAAAGCCTTATACTTTGGTCGGTAAGTTTTGAGCTAGTAAACTATTCCTCACTCCATAAATATTTGTTGGGATGACTTTTGAGTTGAATTTATGTAAATTTATTTGGTCATTGATAGGCATTCAACTGATCGTGAAATTGCCCTCATGGTTTTGATGGCATATCTGTCCTACACATTAGCTGAGGCAAGTATACGATTTCTGGTCAAGTTTAGGTTTCTCGTTTTCTCGTAGACTGTAAGGTTCTAGCAAACTCGTCTTGGGCCTTGAACCAACATTTCACATTTGCAACTGTTCCTGGCAGTTGACTCATTTCTAATTATGCATCATTCGTTCCAGCACTATAACTAACACATTCTTGAATGTTTTTTTCGTACCTTCATATCGGTGGATTCATCTCTTGTCCTCAAAAATGTACAAATTCAGTTTTTCAATGATCAATTCGGTTTTTGACAAACTATGTGCTGCAAAATTCAATTAGCATCAGTGTGGTTTCCATTTTCGGTTTTGCAGCTGTCCCAGTTGAGCGGAATTCTGACCGTGTTCTTTTGTGGTATTGTCATGTCGCATTATGCATGGCATAATATTACGGAAAATTCAAGAATCACGACGAGGTATTAGGTTTTAACAGATTCTTACAATGTTGCTGCTAGTTAACCATTAGTATAACTCCTCGGAATTTTGCAGGCATGTATTTGCAACCATGTCATTCATTGCTGAGACCTTTATTTTCCTTTACGTGGGTACAGATGTTTTTGACATGCAGAAATGGAAAATGACCAAGTTGAGGTACAATTTTTATCTTAGTGCAGTTTCTGCAGTTAAGTACAATTATTGCAAGTGTAACACCTATATTTTCTACCTATCATGCTTTGGTTGTGCCAAACTAGATGGATATTCACTCATTCTACTTTAATTGGTCTTTATGCAGCTTCAGGACATCCATGGGCATTTATGCCACTGTAGTTTTTCTTATATTAGTCGGTCGAGCTGCTTTTGTGTTTCCTCTATCTGCTCTTTCGAATTACATGAAGAAAGAAAATAGCGCAAAAGCACCATCAATTACTTTCAGGAAACAGGTAGGCTCGCATGTTTATGAAGTACAGCAGCTAATTTCGTAGAAAGTGGATAAGGCTTGACTAGCTCTTGTGTTTATATAGGTTATTATATGGTGGGCAGGGCTTATGAGGGGAGCAGTCTCTATTGCATTGGCGTTCAAACAGGTTTGAAGCTCCGTCAATTGAGTTATTGTTAGATGATATATGCTGAACTCTTATGTTTTACTGATGAATATCTTTACAATGTGTGAAGTTCACATATTCCGGTGTAACATTGGATGCCGTCAATGCTACGATGGTTACCGTCACCGTAATCGTTGTACTCTTCACTACATTGGTACGCCGATTTTTTTAAAAGGAATTAGTTTCATTTCAAGATTTGATGGTACTCCCTTTAATTTGGTTATGTATATTGAAAAACAACTTTGACCTTAAATTTCACTCCTAAAAAAAAAAAAAATAGCGGGGGAGTGATTTTTTTTTTTTTTAATGTTTAATACGAGGCTTTTCTGTTTTCCTCTCTAATTTGGATTTGTGCATGCAGGTGTTTGGGTTCTTAACGAAGCCGCTTGTATTATACCTTGTACCACATAATCCTGTCCAGGAACCAAGGTCCCCCAAAGACGATCTGGTTGTTCCGATGCTTTCCATGGACGAATCTGCAGCGACAAATATCAGTCGAGCCAAGGACAGTTTGACTATGCTGATAGAGAGACCAGTTCACACCATACATTCGTACTGGAGGAAGTTTGATGACGCATACATGAGACCAATATTTGGTGGACCGTTTTCCAACCAACGCCGATGACAGCAGTGCCAGTCTTAATTGATGAAGTAGTAAGGATATAAGCTGATCAAGTTCCCAGCTTCTACACTCTTGGACTTTGTTCAACCAAAACACTTACACTTGACACGCATGAGATACGGATGCTAAATGCTCTAAAGATGATGCGCTTACTGTTGGAGACAGAAGGGCAGATAACATAACAAGCTTACCCTTCACTCTTCAGCGGTAAAACAGAGTTGTTCTCTACCTGACTCTGTCGGTCATTACAGTCTGGCACATAATCGTGAGAATGGAATCAATTTGGAGATGGAAAACTTGGACGGCCTTTGGATACCTTTTGTTTTAGTATGATCAAGTATGTATTGATTCTCGTCTTTTAGGATTCAGCATATATGAAATAATGTCTTACTTTGCCATACAACGATGATCGATGTTGTCACGATGGGGAACCTGTAATTATTTTGAATGTTGCTGTGTTTGGATCTAAGAACCAGGGACTTTCTTATGAAGAAGGATGAGGGGCTTCTTGACAAAGAAAAATCATTCTTTCAGACGACGGCGCTTCATTGCTGTGAGCCTATGAGCAACTTGAGCTTTGTTTCTCCAACGAAAATCATCGGTAGGAAATGATTAGTTAAGAAAGTATTAGTACAACTTAAGAGCCTGCTAAAGCTCCCGGATAATTTTAGGAGAATATTTTTTCGGACATGCAAAAGTTGTTGAGAATAATATTTATGGAAATACAGGGCACAGACCAGATAAACTAGTGAAGCATGTTACAAGGAGGGTTGTTGTGCCATAAGGTTGCCACAGGACTTCTAAACAATAATCCGCGTCCGAATTCATATGTAATGCTGAAACCCTTGTTGGTTCTGTAAGCAAATCTGGGCAGTGACCATTGTTGGTTCTGAAAGCAAATCTGGGCAGTTCCGTTGTAAAATAGAAACAATTATGCATTTCTAAATTTTACGGGATATGAAAACAGGGGGAAAAATCTGAGATAGAAAACAGGTAATGATTTGTTCAAAATATAGTAAAAAGCCTTTATGAATAAAGCTTGAAGAAAATCGTATTATTCCACGGAAAAAAAAAAAAAAAAAACTCGGATTTGACAGAGCCAGTAAAAATTTCACCAAGTCAGCCAAGAAAGTTCCATGGAGATGAAAAACAGAGAGCAATCCAACCCAGAAATTGATAACAAATACCTCCACATTCCAACTAGTAGTGTAATATTACAATCCACCAACATACCTCCCTACTGTGTGCAACAACAGGACTAACCATTGCAAAAGGCTTAAGATTACAAGTACAGCAGCAGCATAGATAATCGTTATAGGTCTTGTCGCTACACGAATTTTTAAAAAGAACAGAATTCTGCAACAAATCCTAACCACTAATAAACTGTTCATAAAAAACAGATCGATTCCATCTTGTACAAATCTTTTCCGAGGTCTTTGCAATCTGGGGCTTCCCTGCTACAGGTGTTAGACAATCTAGATACAAACAACAAAATAAAACAGCAGATATTTTGACTCTGAGCTTGTGGTCTACTGAGCTTCTCACCTACATCATCATCCTCTGACATCTAATTACAGTCATCCCCCTACTTCATAACTTACATACTGATTTCTAGACAAATTGCTGCATCTATTGGCTAAGACCATATCCGACCATGTTTCAGTTAGATTGGCATCACCAGCACCTACAAGAAACATCAGGGTGTCGTTTCAGAGCCCCACAAACCACTTGGAGATAAAAACACATGCAGCAGATAGTATATCATATGGCACTACTCAGGAGATCTCCAACAAATAACCAACATCCAGATATTCTCAAACGATGCATGCACAACAGGTTACAACAATATATCAGTTAATCATCTCATCGTAACCAACCACACTGATATGTCATATGGCTTATGCTCATCTCAAATAATTACTTGAACAGCTAAAGGGACTCCTCAATTTCCATTTCTATTTTTCAAAACTGTTTCACGACTATGTTCAATATTTCCCAATGATTTTCTACTTATTTCAGAATGAGATCCTTTCATGGGTGTTTCACAAACAGCCACTCTGCAGCCAGTGCCCCTCTAATCTACTAGCATCAATCAGAGGTAAGGCTATGAACACGAACCTTGCAATAGGCCACATAGTAACTATTGTCGCAAACCTTACATGAAAGGTGTGGCTCAAATTGACAAACCAGACAAACTAAAATGTCTAAAAGCATTAAAGAGTAACACCAGTTGCAGGCATCATATCAATATAAAATCCAACAATACCTAGAAAAGTTTGATTAGGGCATCAGTTGCATCGTCAGACTAAACTGATGGCTGATAAAATATTATCAACTGCGCAAGAAATGTTTATCAAGCAATGCATAAACAAAAAAGACTGATAATTGAGACTAACCCGATACTATATCATGCTCGCTGGAAAAGATGATTGCGGGCTAATTGTTCACGGATCCCAGGTATAGGGATGGTTTCACATCCAAAAAGTTCTTGAAGCTTTGTATCACATATGATCACTGAATTCAATGGATCCTGGAACATCATCAGTGTACAGTCAGTTATCAGCAGTCTACAAACAAATTGACACTCATTTGATGCATAGAATGGCACACACACTGCAACAAAGCAATTACGAATTTGATATTGCAGTTATAACCCCCCATACAGGTCTAAGCCTATGGATTTCAATCAACAAGGTGTGTTACAATTGAGTAAAATGAACTTATGAATAGATAATAAAAGTATCATACTTTTTCATCTTCATTAATATTACAAACTTGTGATATAGCATTTCATTTTTAATGGTTCCCAAAAAGAAGTAATAACAATAACCAATTGACAGACAAGTGAAACCAGAGAAGTCAATGCATCAGAAGTCAGAACACAAATTGGCACCATGTCACTATCCTGAAGTGATTTGAATCTACGACTAAACTGAGTAACTGACAGCCGAATGAGGATAGAGAGATTGACGGTCACCCGATAAGAAAATGGGATTCTCTGTGTTTCAAATTTCAGGAGCCAGTAACCACGTAAAACATTAATGTGGGCAGAGCAGAATGAAACTCAGCATCTTGCCCCCGAAGTTGTTTTTGTTTCCAGAGAACCACAAATTGTTTGCAGAAATGAGCTACATGGTCTCCATATTAGTCAAGCTCCTTTCTTGTTGTCATATTAAAAGTAAAAAGACACAGTTGCTGATTCAGTTGCCAGGCTCATTCAATGTTGACCAACTGATAAATTAGTCAAGCTCCTTTCAGGTGAAGAGAAAAAAAAGTTTTACTAAAGAGTCAATTACAAATACAAGCCAAGAGGACAAGGATTCCTCAGAAGATCAACTAATTATAAAAAGAACTTCTAATTACAGGACGTCCCAGTGATAGTTGATGCCAGTGAGGAGAACCCATTTAAAGGCCCCCACAGCCTTGGTCCAAAGTGAAGCCAAGTACACCACCTAATCCCACACAAAATCAAGGTACCTGCCGGAGACAATCTGTGTCCTCCAACCAAAGGCACCAGAGAACAGCAAAGAA
>BSSO01008524.1:0-10074 GCA_030267885.1 Mesembryanthemum crystallinum
AAAGTTCAAGGGTACCCCAGGCACATTTTCAAAACTTTGGGTACCGCAGGCATTTTATCAAAGTACAGGGGTACCCCAGGAAATTTCCGTTATTTTAATTAATCATGTTTTTCATACTTGATAATGGTTAATATGTTTTGATTTATTATTTGCTAGTATGATCATGTTTTTATTTTATCGGTTTTATGTGTTTGTTTGTTTAATTTAGATTAGTTATTTTTAGATCCTTTAATTAATAAATATTGTTGAGAGTGATTAGTAGAGACCGTTTTCCCAAACGGGCGGCTTAGGGGGCACTCCATCCAAAGCCGTAACCTCGTCCCTGAACCTTGACTTTGGTTCCGACGAAATATGAAGTCAGGAGTCTCCACACCGCTGCGTGGGACAATCGGGAAACGGAATTTTCTAAAACCCTAAGTGGTGATCTCCAAATGTCCACTCGGTAAATGTCCCTAGGGTTTGTCCCTTTGGTAATGTCCCTTCGGTTTATCCCTTTCGGTAGTCGGAGGCCCCTTAGGTGTGTTTTCATAAAAACACCAATTTGATTTTTCGTTGAGTTTTATAAGTTTTTACTAAAAAAAATTGGCGACTTTTTTTCAAAAATCGAGTGAGCTTGTCATGTGGGAGACCATACCCCCTACGGGTCGTGGTCTCTACAGCGTCGAAACACCCGTGTGGCATGACACCTTAGCGTTGGTCACTTGGGCATCTTGATAACCCTGCATCCGATCACTTGGGTATTATGACAATTGACACCCACACGTCCAGTCTCCTGTGCATCGTGATACCCTTGTGATCGGGCAACCGAAGAACATTTTTTTTTTTTTTGCTTTACCCAAAGGGGCTTCCCTTTTTAGCATAGGAAAGTTAGTTTCTCACTACCATTGTTCTAAGCGGTGGAACTCATTTTCCACCCACGACTTTGGCATTCAGGGCCTCGCGAATGAGAGCCATTAATGGGCTTCCAAGGGCTTCTAGGGACTCGAATTCCGGTCAGGGCTCGTGTCACATCTCTATTGGATTCCCTATGTAAATCATGGAAAGATAACACACTTCAATTTACAGGTTGTGCGACCCCATTTTGCCCACTTATTATTCCATGGTTTTGAACCCTCACGGGTTCCGGTTGAGTTGTCTATATAGGGCGCGTGATGACTTAGAGGGATTGAAGAGGCCCCCTTTGTGGCTTGGGGGACTTTCCGAGTGGGCTATCCCTCTACACACACGATTTCTGCATTTGGGGCCTTGCAAATGGGTGACAAGTTATAGCCTTCGAAGGCTATTAGGGCCTTGATTTCTAGTTTGGTTCGATTTCCGATTGACTAATATTCGGTTCAGGTCGTTTTCGGATCGACTCGATTTCGGATCGTTTTGTATTTTGTTCGGATCAAATCGGTTCGGGTGCGGGTCCTAATCTATTCAAGTTGTTCTCGGCTCGGGTCGTATTTGGGTTTTCGTTGTCGAGTAATCTAATTTTCGGGTCAAATTCGGTTTAATTAGGGTAATTTCGGATAATCGGGTCTAAATCAATTTGGAACTATTTGAATCGTTTTGGATATGGTTTCGGTTCAATCCGGTGGGGTATTGGGTTTCGGTTCAATCCACATTAGTAATATATTGTTGTTGGAATACAATTATTTGAAGATTTGAGCTCAAAACACAAGGGGCAATTCTGGTTCGCCAGATTAAGAAACGAACGTCCTTCCTTCCTCACCTCAGGTACCTACGTATATCCACTGAACCAATTCCCTCCCAGCCGTGCTCGATAGCAATCGCCGTCGAAGCACCGCCGCCATTGTTGACCTCCGACCACCACCACAATCATCTCTTCTTCTCTTCAACGTTCCCTCTCTCTTCTCTCTCCTCTCTCTTCGTATCTAGTATCTCTCTCTACCTCTCTCGCTGCGATTGGAATCAATTGTTGCACCTCGACGCCGCCATTATCTAACCAGTGTAAGTTCCTTTTGATTTCTTCGCTCGTTTTCGTCTTTTTGCTTCAATATTTAGGGTCATGTAGAATAGGTTTGCTTTGATTTCAAATTTTAGGGTTAAGCTTCAAATTTAGGGTTTTTTGATGTACATATGCAATGTTGTTTATGCGTGCTTGGTTGGATTTCCGGATTCAGTTTGTAGGGGGTAGATTTTGACGATTTGTATAATTTATTAGTTTGCATAATGATAGTTCAGTTTCTCTAAGATGTGTATTGGTTGATTGCCAGGTTCATAATAGCTGATTACATACTCTACAACTGTGAGGTTTTGATTGCAAGAGTTAGTGATGGGCTCATACAAGGAGTCGGACCCTTCATTAGGGTTCCTGACAAAGAAAGAAACAGAAGTAAAGCTCCCTCGTCCCACCCGGGTCAAGAACAAGACTCCTGCTCCTATCCAGATCACTGCAGAACAAATCCTTCGTGAAGCTCGTGAACGCCAGGAATCTGAAATTCGCCCGCCCAAGCAGAAGATCACTGATACAACTGAGCTTGGAGAGTACCGTCTCCGGAAAAGGAAGGAGTTTGAGGATTTGATCCGTAGAGTTCGGTGGAATACAAGTGTGTGGGTTAAGTATGCTAAGTGGGAAGAGTCACAGAATGACTTCAAGCGTGCTCGCTCTGTTTGGGAACGCGCTTTGGAGGTTGATTACAGGAGTCATACCCTATGGCTGAGGTATGCTGAGATGGAGATGAAGAATAAGTTTATAAACCATGCTCGCAATGTGTGGGATCGTGCGGTCTCATTGCTTCCTAGAGTAGATCAGTTGTGGTATAAATATATACATATGGAGGAGATGCTGGGTAATGTGGCTGGTGCTAGGCAGGTTTTTGAGAGATGGATGCAATGGATGCCCGATCAGCAAGGGTGGCTCTCTTTTATTAAATTTGAGTTGCGTTACAATGAGATTGACCGAGCCAGGGCGATATATGAGAGGTTTGTGCAGTGTCACCCCAAAGTTGGGTCATGGATTCGTTATGCGAAGTTTGAAATGAAAAATGGGGAAATTGCTCGAGCTAGGAATTGTTATGAAAGAGCTGTTGACAAGTTGGCCGATGATGAAGAGGCAGAGCTGTTGTTTGTGGCATTTGCTCAGTTTGAGGAGAAGTGCAAAGAAACAGAGCGTGCAAGATGTATTTATAAATTTGCATTGGACCATATACCTAAAGGGCGAGCTGAAGAGGTATACAAGAAGTATGTTGCATTTGAAAAGCAATATGGAGATCGGGAGGGTATCGATGATGCAATTGTAGGAAAAAGAAGGTTTCAGTACGAGGATGAAGTTCGAAAGAACCCCCGAAACTATGACACGTGGTTTGATTACATTAGGTTAGAGGAGAGTGTAGGTGTCAAGGAGCGAGTCAGAGAAGTATATGAGAGGGCAATAGCCAATGTTCCTCCCGCTGAGGAGAAGCGCTACTGGCAGCGTTACATTTATTTATGGTAAGCATTGATGTTCATTAACTCTCTTGCTTGTAGTACAAGACACTTGAAATTTGTCTACTTTCTGTTCGGGAGTGAAAAGTAGGTTCTCACCTTTTTGGATTATTCTCAGGATCAATTACGCTCTATATGAGGAACTTGATGCCCAGGATATGGAGCGAGCAAGGGATGTATACAGGTAAACTTTTCAATTATAGAATTTGTCTTCATACATATTTTTTGATACTAGGCTTTATAGTTTGTTGGGAATGATAAGAGTTATACTTCTGTTAGACTCGGTAATGCAATAGGTTTGAAATATGTAAAGCACTAGCCTGGGTTGTTTGAGCTTCTTTGATGATTGTCATATCGTGTCCTGATCTTGTGTTAAGTTAGCTTTTATGTTAAATATGGAATTCATTAATAGTGTGATAAATTATGTATTATTGGGGTTCTTGTTCTTATTTCTTGTTGCGAATCCAAAGTGTTAAGTTGACCCGGTATGCTCAATGCTCAGCGACATGGAGGATCCTTTAATCATATGATACCATTACCACCTCACCTTCCTTCATGTCCATTTTCATCATGCTCTCCCAGTGTACAAAGAAACATCGTTATTTTCAGCACTTTTTGTGTGTGTGTGTGTGTGTGTGTGTGTGTGTGTGTGTGTGTGTGTGTGTGTGTGTGTGTGTGTGTGTATACATTTTTTTTTTCAATCAAACTGTAGTCCTTATTGCCATTGGTTTTCTCAGGGAATGTCTTAAACTGATTCCTCATGAAAAATTTTCTTTCGCGAAGATTTGGCTTTTGGCGGCTCAATTTGAGATACGACAACTGAATCTCAAAGGGGCACGACAAATATTAGGCAGTGCAATTGGGAGAGCTCCAAAAGACAAGGTACAATTTTTGTCAACATTAGTACGCCTTTCAATTCTATGATTCTATGGAGACATTTTATAACAATGCTTCTTCCAACAGATTTTCAAGAAGTACATTGAAATAGAATTGCAATTAGGAAACATTGATCGCTGTCGAAGACTCTATGAGAAGTATTTAGAGTGGTCACCAGAGAATTGTTATGCGTGGACCAAGTATGCTGAGTTGGAGAGGTCTCTATGTGAAACAGAGCGAGCTAGGTCTATTTATGAGCTTGCCATTGCTCAACCCGCTCTGGATATGCCAGAATTGTTGTGGAAGGTGACTACTGCTCTTTGTTTGTTTCTCTTTGACTTTTCTTTTATTTATTTGTATTCATTTCAAAGTTGCTTCTTGGAAGGTTATAGTCCTCTCATAGATGGTTGCAACTAGCTTTGACATGGTTTTGAAGCTATATGTTTGTGTCTTAGTTTTGCATTGGATTTCTGATAAGTGCCCAACCTTATCTTACTTTTTTTTTACCTCTCTCTCTCTCTACTGAGATCTATTTCTTTATTCAAGAAGATACATATTGGTAAAAGTTGGTGCTACTCTTGTGGTACTTTTGTGCGGTTACATTCTATTGTTCTGGTAGTGCCATGCTTCTAGCTGGAATTGTTATTGATGGGTTGTGATGCATGTCAGTATGTGTGTTTCATATGGTCCTTTTGCTAAAGAGTCTGGTTTCTCTTTTAATTAGTTGGCTTATTGGCTTTGATGTTTTCCCCCCTTAATTTGCTAAAGTTGGCTAATTGGCTTTGATGTTTGGGTTTGACAAGCAAAACAGTTGAAAGCTGAAACGTTCTCCATTATTTATTTATTTCCTTTCTCATGTGGTGTAGTAACCAAAATGGATCACTGGAATATTTGAGACGTGTCCAAATCATTATTAACACTTTTGCCTCTTGTAACAGGCATACATTGATTTTGAGATAGGAGAGGGTGAAATTGAAAATACAAGAGCACTATATGAGAGACTTCTGGATAGAACAAAGCATTTGAAGGTATGGATTAGCTATGCGAAATTTGAAGCTTCTGCTACAGAGGATCGTGGGGACTCTGACATGCCAGAGGATGAGGTCCAAGAAATTGTGTATGAGAAGAAGAAATTGTGTATTCAGCATGCCAGACGTAAGTGACCTATGTTTTGTTTGGGTTTTGATTTCTTTTCCCTATATTTTCACAGATATGTTGTAAACACACTTGTTTCTTTAAGGTGTGGTTTTAGGGAATCGTATATTGGAATACAGTGCCTAACACATCAGAAAATAGCCAAGACTGTGCCATTTGTTATTCTTTTTAGCTTGCAACATAAACACTTGATAACTGAGGAAGAGATTCAAACATTCAAGTCAGTGAGGGAGAGAGGAAGAGTGTTAGATTGAAGGATCTTTGTGGTCCTTTATTTGTAGTCCCATCAGCATGCTACTGTTCTCTCTCTCTCCCCCCCTCCCCCCCCCCCAAAAAAAAAATAGAATGTATATTAGTTTTGTCATTCTTTCAGACAATTTCTGTTGTTTAAATCTGTTTTCTGTTAATTTTAGCTTCGTCAGTCTGCCCCTAGTCTGAATCTTAATTATTTGTGCAGTACCTTTTTAGTTGTAATTGGAAGTTGAACATTTGTAGCTTACTTTGGACAGTGGAGCTAAATTTTGTCAATTGTTTATCCATAATGTATCAGGTGTTTTTGAAAGAGCCCTTAGTCACTTCAGGGTTTCTGCTCCCGAGCTGAAAGAGGAGAGAGCTATGCTCTTGGAAGAGTGGTTGAATTTAGAGAAAGATTTCGGGGAGCTTGGGGATGTTGGTTCAGTTCAAGCCAAGATGCCAAAGAAATTGAAGCGGCGGCGACCTCTCATGACAGACGATGGCCCAGCCGGGTATGAGATTTCTTTTCATATTTTCTACTTGTTCTAGAAATTTTTTTCACTTGGTTTGATCATATCATGTTAAAGTGATTATCTTGTTAGCTTATGTAATTGTTGCTATTCTCTGAAAAAGAAGTTGTTACTATCTCTGTTGAATAGTATGTCTCTGATCATTCTCCCAATATAGTTATTTGCATCTATTTTCTACTAAAGCAATTAACCACAAATCATCACAGATTTTCATTTCTGTTATGCCTGAGTAATTAACCACAAACTAAAGATACAACAGCAGAACCTATTTTGGCATCCTTGTGCCATGTGGTCTAGCAGGTAAAATGCCTCTAGTAATGGTTGACCAATTCTTGACTATATCTCTCTTAAAAGGCACAGAATGCAAAAAATCTTTGAAGTCACCCTCCTAGTATTCCATCCAATCTCCATAAGACCCTTATCCGATGGCGGAACTTCCCATGAACTAAAATCAAATTAAGTTTCCAAAATCACCCCTGACCTCTATACAAGTTTTTGCATCCAGTCCTTATGATATGCTCTGTAAGCCTGAGTATAACTCATCTGGTTGGACCAGACTGAAGTATGTCTTGTATTGTTTGTAATTTCATATGTCTTCTAGAAGCAGATGAAGTTGACTTAATCAACCCATTCTTCAACCACTGAAAAAGTTTGGGAGAACATGATAAATTCAGGGGTAAGATCTAATTTGGGGTGTGTACCTCAATTGATCTGTAATCTCAATCAAGTGATGATAATGTATGATCCAGTATATGACAGTTATATCCATGTTGAAGCTCTTTCTTTCTGTTTTCTGGCTCCTTGTCTTATTCTGGGTACTCTATTTTTTTTTTATCAACTGTTGCTTGTGCTGTAGTAAATGTTGATTTTATTTTTACGTTTCTTTTAATTTGGGGGTTGGGGGTAGGTGGGTTTTTATAAACTCAGTGTTGAGCATTTTGCAACACCAAACCGGAATACTCCAGACTTCTATATTCTGAACCAGATATAGTACCTAGCCAATTGCCAGATCCACCGAGCGGTTGTCTAGTGCTTATTTTTGTGTGTTATATCTCAATGTAAACTTCAAACCTGTCTCTGTTGCTGTTACTTTGAAATGCTTTGCAGGGAATTTTGAGTGATTAATTGCACTCAACTGAGTTGACTATATTCTTTTGCCTGCTAGTTCTTTCTTGTTTGTCATACCCATCAAGACATCTGATCTTTATATATGCGTTTGACAGGTTTGAGGAGTACTTCGATTATTTATTCCCAGAGGAAACACAAACCACCAACCTCAAGATTCTGGAGGCAGCCTACAAGTGGAAGAAGCAAAAAGTTGCTGGTGATGAAGATTGAGAAAAGCTTTCCGAGGTACTTGTTCTGTAGATGACCTTTTTGTGTCTTGGAAACCAAGGCGTAGCTGAACGCGTCCTGTATTCAATTTGTATGAAGAAGGTTTACCTTTGATATTTGCAAATTGTTTCGCAGTTGTGGAGTTGGAAATGAGGTATTAGAAACCGTCTACAACTCTGTTTTATTGTCTCTGTCCGGATTTGACTGTCTCATTTGGGAAGTCACAATCTATCTGATCTCGGCCTTCGAGGGTCAAGTTTAACAGGAATGACAATGAATATTTGAGATTTATAGCTAATGATGGATGGTAATGAAGGCTCCTACAACTACAAGCACAAAGGTGACTGATGGCATTACTAAGAAATTCAAGTCCCACAATTTGTGGTGATTTACCAACTGGGTCTCAAGCCATACAATGATAGAGGCCTCTCTCAACTGGACGTGGAAGGGTTGTGCTTGCGCATTTTTCTTTGGATGTAGGGTATTTTTGCATAAACAAGTTTAATTATAGTTATGTCAGAAAGTGACGACTTTTTTCATATAACATGAAAATCTAAAATAGTATAGTGATTACTATTATTTCTAGGCAGAGTTTTTGAAAATTTGCATTCAGTATAGTTTCTGAATACATGGAATTCAAAAAAAAAAAAANAAGGACCTATAGAAATGTAAATGTATTCCCCAATTTGTGTTGACCAGTATTTCCAATTTAGGTAGCAATTGCTGTTGATTTACCAAGTCATGGTCTCCTAACCAACATAGATTGGTTCTAGTAATATTCTTCATGTACCACCAAGGTTTCAATTCCATTAGGTAGGGGTTCTCTTCACCTCTTATCCCAAGTATAGCTGAATACCAAATCTCAAGTTTTTACACCAATCCTACTTCAATACAATAATGTTGATTGCTACATATCACTTTCCCTCTAATTCCAGCTCTTATAATAAAAATATATACTAATGCAAGAGATGCTGATTCATGCTATTTTCCCTCCCAAGAATACGGGTGGTGTAACTCGGAACGCAAATAACAATTTCTTAAATTGTTGATGTAGGTAAAGTATTACATGCTCCAATTGCACTTTAAATTATTGTATAATGGAATTTACAAAAACCTCATAAAGGATATCAAAAGCCTAATAATCGATAAGCCTAATACTTTATCAATTACAATAAGACTTTTCATGATGATTTCAACTTTCAATATCGTAAAAATGGAGATACGTAATTGTTTGCATTGCGGTATATAGGTAGTTATAGTTGAAAGAATATATGCAATGTCAATCTTATTTTGTTTCATCATATTCATCTTATACGAATTTGAATCCGCTCCGATACTTACAAATGAATGGCTAGATTTAAATCCAGCACATACAAATCTAATATAAGTTCAAAGAAACAAAATGAACAAAGTTCGTCAAATAAAAAACAGACAAGAAATAAAAAATTGAACAAATCTAATGCACCACCACCATTCGATCCGATCTCCTCCCATTTCGTGGGCTTAAAAAACTGTATAGTGGCAAAATCCCCTAATTAAGCTCAAAACACAAGGGCATTTAACACCAGAAGTTCGCTGAAAATCCGAGTTTTTCGTTGCAAAAGTAAAGTACCAAAGCTAGATTTGAAGTTGTGGTGGAGCACTCAATAATATGAACTAATAAATCTCCTTCAAATTAGTAAAATCAAAGAAAGTTGTTAGCATGTTACAAGTGTTATTTTAAACAAAAAAAAATTCATTTTTGACAAAAGATTTCTTTTTTCGATTAGCCTTGATATATTGCAATTGAGCCCTAACATTGGTAGTCGCTTTTTTCAAATGTGATTTCCGCTTTCTTTTCTTCTATCAAAATCAAATTCTCTCTCTTTCTCTCACAACAATTTCTTTTCTCAATCTCAAAATCAAAGTCTCTCTATTTCTGGAATTTGCAGTTTCTTTTGGGGTTTGTTTGCCTGGAATGGGATATTTCAGCTTCTAATGTTCTGGGAGATTCAACAATCAAATCAATCCAGGTACATTTTACTAAAACAAACGTTTCTATTTAATTTTCCTTTCTATTTTTTTTTTCCAGTTTTGTTTGTCTGCATTTTGGTTTGTAATGTTGTGAGATCTCTGCTCTTTTTGTTTTCATATATTCCACATGCAAATGCTGCATATATTCCTGGCTAGCTATTGCATGATGGGATTAACTACTCTTTTCACATGTATCATTACTGTTTTGTTTGTATACATAAATATAAAGCAGACAAAAAGTAGATGGGAATATATATTCTTTTTTTTTTTTTCCTTCTTTTTTCGAAAAGGGTTGGGTTGATCAAATATTCATATTCGTAGTTTTTTTTGGTGCAAATATTCATAGTTTTAATATATACTTGTTTCATACCGTCCTTGATGTTATTTTTGTACGGGTGTTATATACTCCCTCCGTTTTTTTTATATGACGTTTTAGATTTTCGTGTCCAAGTTTGACTATAAAATTGTGAAAAGTTTACTTTTTTTCACAATATAAAAAAAT
>BSSO01008525.1:0-10073 GCA_030267885.1 Mesembryanthemum crystallinum
ATGTTCCATTTTGTTTGTAAGGTTTTGACTATTTATGGTTAAAAGTACTAAATTTTGACCCTTGATTGGATGAAAAACATATTGATCTATAAAATGAAACTTGTATAGTTAGATTACTTAGATTTGTCTTAAGATATACTTTCATAACATTACAATTATATATATATATATATATATATATATATAAAGATAGAAAATAGTGGTCAAAGTTCGTCATTGAAGACTGTACAAAAGTCTAACCTAACAAACAAATTGGGACAGAGGGAGTATTTATTTATTTATTTATTTATTTAATGTTGTAGTTCATCTTCATTATAAATAATGTGTGAGCCAATTGTTGTTCATTCGTGTAATTTCTTAGTTTGATATACTCCAATAGTATACTCCCTTCGTCTCATGAAGTTCCTTACGTTTGATATTTTGAGGCCAAAGATAAAAAAAAACTTTGACCATTAATTTGGAAGAATATATAAAGATTTACAAAGGAAAAATACTTGTATTAGATTCATATCAACTAATATTTTCATAATATCATCATTTTAAATTTTTTTCTTATATAATTACAATTATTAATTCATGGTCATGTTGTATTGGAGACCATGGGAAGTCCAAGTAAAGACCTTCGTGAGATGGAAGGAGTATATTTGTTCTATTATATAATTGATAAAGTATTTAAAACCTTTTTCTATTTGCATAAACTTACATCAAGTTTTTTTCCTTATAAGGAAAATTTTCATTTTTGGATACTTGAGGTTTTATGTAATGTTTTTGGGTACCTTAATTTTGGGTATTCCCAATTAGAGTACCTAGAATTTTATAATAGTTTCACTTTGAGTACCTGAGGTTTGCATATTCCCGTTTTCGGTACGTGGCATTTTAGGAAAAATTTCACTTTAGGTGCCTGAGGTTTAGTGTACAATGTTTTTTTTTTTTTTTTTTGTTTTTTTGGATACCCACCTTTATTATGTTCACACTTTCAACTCCTAATGTTAACTATTATGTGTCATATACACTTCTTAATCTTCACTTTAAATAAAATTTTCTATTACTAATTTGATCAAAAATAAATAAATAAAGCAATTGCCAAACTAAAATGAATTGAATTTTAGGTGTTAAATTAAATTGAATAGTAATAAGTGAGACTCGATTAGTTGAGATTAACATATCATAAGTAGAGTAATTGTTATGTTCCTTAATTAAAAAAAAAGGTAAACAATTAAATGAACAAAATTAAAGTATGGACCAAATTGATATTGCTTTCAAAATATTGGGTATTGAAAGTGTAATACACAAAACTTGGGAGCCAAAAAAAGGTAAAAATCATATCTTAGATACCCAAGGTGCAATTTATCCTAAAAAATCAGGTAACTAAATTGGGAATATGCAAACTTTAGATATCCAAAATAATATTTCGCCAAACCTCAGGTATCCAAAGTGGAATGTTTCCTTATAATTAGTAAAAAAAAAAAAAACACAGACATTCAAAAATTGCATTCGTCCACTATCTCGCTAAGACCTAAACCTAATGGGAGCTCGCTCCTCACAGGTTAAAATGATGGAAAAGAAGCAAGAAATAGAGTGGGAAAATGCGCAGAAGATAGCATTTAGCGTAAATCTTGTTGATGCTGCCAAAAAACAGCTAGAGTTTCTTGCAGCTGTTGATCGTAATCGTCATCTTAATGATGGCCCTACTTTACAATGGGCTATCTTCAGGTAAATTTTCAGTTACATTACATGGTATTTGGTCTCTAGGGGTGTGTTCATTTCATCATTTCAATTCAATGCAATTCCATTAACTCAATTCATTTCATCAGTTAATAACATGTTTTTCAATTGAAATAAACACACCCTAAATTTCACAAAACAATCTTGATCATTTACAGAGTGTGTAAAATAAAAGCCTAATATGCACGACCACGTGTGTCATGTCGTCACCGCATGTTGATGATTGTTATGTTTTTTTGGTGTCGGCAAAGAGGAACTTCCTCCCTCTTTGGGCGTGGCTAAAGGGCACCTCCTAAGACACGGCCTTGGGTATTCCACGAGTAAATCGTGTAGGTGCTCCCCAGGAGGCTCGAACCCATGACCTGGTGCATAAGCTGTAGCTTGTTTCCAATGGGTCAAACACCTCTTGTGTTGATGATTGTTATGTTGTGGACCCTTTTTTCTAGCTATCTTTGAACCCTAAGGTGCAAACACTGTTGTCAATGAGTTACTTAGTTGATTATTATGCCCATATTTTGTGTTCATTGTGAATTTTTCGTATTAATTGGTCTGCACTGATAGTTCGATGACTTTACCGATATCAGGAACAATGCCTTTTGGCTTCCCTTGCTCGCAAAACATTCAAAGAATACTCTTTCTGAAGAACCCTTAGTCGTTCCTCTTGATTGTGAATGGATTTGGCATTGCCATAGGCTCAACCCAGTAGGTTTCTTCACTATCACAATTATATATATGAAAGACGAAAAATCAACCCAGTAAGCCATGCATTTCTTTTTAATTTTGATGCAGGTAAGGTATAAATTAGATTGTGAGAAGCTATTTGGAAGAATTCTTGACAATGATAATGTCATTTCATCTGTTCAAGGAATATCAAAGGACAAAACCAAGGAAATTTGGAAAATAATGTATCCGGAAGAACCCTATGAGCTTGAACTGAATAAAAGTATCTCCAGAGATATTTTACTAGGAAGTTACCAAAATGAAAGATTTACTAATTATGATCTAGTTTCTGCAGTTACAAGACAGATCCCGTTTACATTCCAGGTAGTGGAAGCTTCCAACTATTTCATATAATTTTGTAGTTTAGTCTATGAAGCCTATAAGTAATAGGGGTCTATATATTTTCATAAATCCAAGTAATTTTTTGCCCAAACAATCTAATTTCAGTTTTAAAGTATAATGATTTCAAGTTATTATTTTAAAAGGTAGATCATAAATAAGGCGCCATGTTGATTAAAAGCTTAAGTCAAAATTAATTATTGTTTTCAATTTTTGATCACTTGCTGCAAGTGGTTTGTCATGTACATGTGTTACTATTACTTGAATATGTTTGTTTGGCAGGTATCAAGACCCCATATGTCTTATGACCTCTTTCTTCAAGAAGCGGTAGTCAGATATAAAGGATTTGTGCATCTAATTAGAACAAATAAGAGGAAGAACATAAGGCGTTTTTGTGTTCCTACTATTGATATTGACCTTATATGGCACTCACACCAACTGCATCCAGCTTCCTATTGCAAGGATCTAATTAAAATAGTTGGTGAGGTGGTAGGACACAATGACAATGTATCAGATCAAACAAAAAGGAAGAAACTGGAAAATGGATTTTCTGAATTTACCAAGCAATGGGAGGAGACCTTTGGATTAAGGTATTGGAAGGCAGGGGCAATGTATAGAGGAGCTACTCCAACTCCAGTTACCCACATTCCTTTCTCATTCAATTCCGATGGCAAGAAGAATGAACCAATAAGCAATTACGAGAACTTAACTAGGTATCCTGTTGTGAAAGCTGTGGAGGTAGTTATAACACTAATGTTACTTATATTTTTCATCTTATTTGTGTTTTCGATTTATATAAATGTAGTTTCTTTTTCTTTTTCTTTTCCCTTAAATGGTTTATTATTTCCTTAACCTCAAGTCTCTCCTTCAAAATTGAGGCCTTAATCCAACTATAATTATCGTGATCGTGATTTTTTTCAATGTTTGTCTTTCAGGTTCTTTTGGAGTTTGTGAAAATTAAGAATATGCCAAAGGCTGACAAGGAAAACCTTTTTATCTCATTTAGTAAGAAACAACCGGATAAGCTTTTTAACACAAAGAGAACATTAAGTATTTTTTCAGAGTGTGGAGAGAAAAATGTTGCTAGCTTTAAATGTGAACCAACTGGAGAGTTTTTGTTTGAACTCATATCACATTTGCCTTCTAGCATACCAGAACTACAATCATTCAAGTTGCTTGGTTCTTGCTTCTTTTCGTTGGAAGAACTTTTCTCTTCAAAAGTCCAACTTTCAGTTGATAAATGGCTTTCGGTAGTTCCTATAACTGGCGTGGCAAGCTATCACCCGGTTCTTCACATTTCTATTTCATTTACTATTCCAACACCAGTGGATCAAGTATATCACCTTGTGCATTCTCCCAAAAGAAGCAAGTATCTACATGCCAACAGCTGGACACGTATCATTGATGATACTGGAAATCATATTATTTGCCTTCAAATGAGGTATCGATAATCCTCAACTTTTCTTCAAGCTAAGGATTCTCTGGTTGCTTTGACTTTGTTATGGCCTATGAGCAGTAGTCATTAGTGGGTAGCGATACAATAATAATTCTATAACTGTGATATTGGGCAATAGTTTGTAAAATAAAGTCAAACCTAATGAATATGCGTTGTGCACCAAAAGCAAAGGAATATAAGATTTGATATTCACTAGATTTTCTTTCTTTATTCATATAGTCAACACATATTCCTAAATCTTGGGTCCTTAAAACCACATTTTTCTTAATCATCAAATAAAATAGTTCCAATATCTCTTTCACTTGTAAAATGCTTCAATAGTTAGCATAAAAGGCATGTCATACTCTAATATCATGGCTTAACAACAATATTTGGTAGTTGTCTTTTCTTTATGTATATATTTTTTTCTGTTTTATTTTTAAGGATTGAAAATACATTGATTATCAAAACCATAGACTTGAGCCATTTCAGCGCTGTAGCGGTAAGTAGTGTATAATGACCGTAAAAGTAATTATTCACATGTCCTTTTGTATCTTTTAAACATAACAGAGTATTGGAAAATCATTCAAATAAGCACCTGTACAAGAAAACGGGGGGATAAGATTTTGGTTTAAAGGATTCATTATTTTGTTGCATGTGTTTTAGGAGCTTAAGCGAGGAGATAAACGCCCCTGATTCCCTGAATGAGATACAATACATCAAGGACCCAGGTGAAACACATACCTTAGCAAGATTTGTGGGAAATGAGTGGTGTTTGGAGGGTACCTATGGCTCCTTTAAACTACATAGATCTTTTGGAAACAATGGTGATATGTTTGAGCTTGTTGGTGATAAGATGGTAAGGACTTGTATTAATGAGTTCTTTATATTTGTATGATGTAAAAAATTTCTAATAAGAAAATGAACATGTTTTCTATTGGCTCTTTAACTATCCCATTAATAAGAAGACTTATCAAGGTCAATCATTTAGGTGTCCATGTATCATTTTGATAGAGAGAACCACTTAATTTGATTGATGAATCAAATCTCCTTTCACAATTTCTTACTTGTAAGATTCTTAATGACTGTGGTAATAAATCAATGATACAGGTGAAGCTCTTCTCTGGAAGAAGGCTAGACTTTGAAATCAAATACTGTGCAAAACAAAGAAATGACCAAGATTTTGTTACTGTAGTTGAATTCTCATCACAACATCCTTATGGAAGGGCTATAGCATTAATTGACCTCACATTTGGAACATTGAAGGTACCTTTTCGTTATATAGAAGTACATTACATTTTTTAAACACTATCCTTGTGATCTTTTCTTCACTTCCTTTGTTTTAAACAGGTAAAGGATGAATGGATGATCCTCTTGGGCATTACCTTGACCTTTATTCTATATGACACTTTGAAAAGACAAGGGTACAATGCTTTCACTAAAAGAGGTAATATGGACTGCATGATAGATCAATTAAGAGTTGTAGCTAGAAATAGAGAAAGCGAGATGGAAACAAAAGATGAGATGATTAAAAGTGCAACATGCGTTGCTGGAGATATTAGTGTCATAGACCAAGTAACAAATTTGGCTAGAAACACAAAAAACAAGATGGAGTCAAATGAGGAAATGATTTGTGCAAGATGCTTAGCCGGAGTTAGTTGTGGTCACATAGACCAAGTACGTACTTTGGCTAAAAACATAAATAGTAAGATAGACATAGAAGAGCATATGATGAAAAATGCAAGATGCTATTGTTTAGCAAAGAGCGCCGTATGTGATACTGGTGGTACTTGTGGTAGTGGTGGTTGTGACAATCCTATTACAGTAAAAACTGGATTTTATGGTACTGGTGGTGGTTGTGCTGGTATTGGCGGTTGCGGCAATCATTTTACAGTAAAGAGTGAAGCATGTGGTGGTGGTAGTTGTTCGATTGGTGGTGCAGTAAATAGTGAAGCAGATTGTGGTGTTGGCTGCTATGGAACAAAGTGTAAAGTGAGTAGCAATGATTATATTGGTGATAATTTTCACGCAGGTTCTAGTTGTGCAAAGTGTATTACTCGTTGCGGAGTGGATGATTCTGTTGCACCTTAATCATATGGGTGCATGAGAAGTTTGTTTTTAGTGTTGTTTCATGTATATAAATAAGTTTTGCTTTTGTTGGTTTGAAAGGCAGTCGAGCATGTCTTTTCTTGCATCATCTTTGTGTCTCACTCTTTATAGGGGAAATATAAGTAAATATAGACGGCGTTCCAGAGTTTGTGATTGTGATTGCGGTTATGGTAATTCTAGCATTGGTTGTGCAATAAAAGTAAAGGTCGTGTCATTCATGGTGATTGAGTCTAGTGCAGCTTAATGATATGCGTGATGTATATAAATAAGTTTTGTGTGTGTGTGTGTGTAAATTTTTAGTATGTCAATTTTGGTGAGGACATGATGTGGTCTTTGAGCACAACAAAAAGAAATTCGAGACTTTAACTAAAACCTAGTATAGGACAAGTACAAGTTCAATCGCATGGAGAAAGTAGGGGTGAGCAAAACCGGATATCCGATCTGGTTTTGATCCGAAATTTGGATATCCGATTTTTCGGATCATTAAAAATGCGATCCGTATCCGATCCGGTTTAAATCGGATATCCGCTTTTTCGGATATCCGTTTTTCCGGATCGGATCACCGGATAATCCGATCCGGTTTTAGTAAAATATTCTTGTGCAAGCAAATAAGTTAATTTCACCTATTTACTGGATTATGTGCAAATATAAATGGATAATATATCAACATTAAATGACAGCTTTGATATGACTGCATTTGATATGGAACTATATGCACATATATAAGGTCATTTTATTTGCTATTCTATTTTCATATGGAAAATATCAATTAACTAATGATGGATAGTGATATGATCCACTTTATAAAATAGACTTTTTTTGAAAAAAACTCCCCAATAAAAAAAAAGTTTGTGGGGGACCTCCTTATAAATATAGAAAGCCATGATGAACACACCTTATATCATTTTTCGGCCAACTTAAATGAATTTGACCGATTTTCCCTCATCCCTTTAAGCACATGTTGTTTATTTTACGCAATTATATGCTTCAAGGCTAAGCGCAAAACGATCAACATCTCAATTATATTGGCCGGAAAATGAATTAAGGTGTGTTCGTCATGGCCTTTTGTTTTTATAAAGGGGTTCTCCACAACAATTCTTTTTATAAGGGGATTTAATTCAAAAAGTCCATTTTATAAGGGGGTTCCACACAAAAAATTGTTCAATTTATTATCCAAGTCTAAATCATGCGTTCTTGACCCCGAATACTAATTTCTCTAGGGAGAACGGTTTCCTTGAAGAGGTGTATTTTGAAATGAAAGCGGGATTATAATTTCTTAGAAGGCGTAATATGAATGGAGACCACTACTTCATAACTATTGTAGAAATAAACGAGGGAAGAAAGTATAGGTACCCCAGCAACGATCTGCCCTGCAGTAGAAACTCAGCCTATTAATCCAAGAATAGCCTGTTCTAGATGTCTCTCAACAACCTGTCATGTCTAGCTCAAGCAACAAATACACTAGCTCTTAACAGCATCCTACTACCACTAGCAAGCTTCACAAACCCAGCTCAACTCTGATACTCACTCATAATGCCTTTGAGGGGCTACAGAATCAGAGTGATAATCGGCTGTCATTTTGGTAAACATGGATCATAGTGAATAATTTCTCTTAAAGGGAAATGGATAGAGTTCTAACTTGAAACATTATGGGCCTTAATGGTCCCTTTTAGGAAATTTGGTGCGAAAAACAAGATTAAAAGTATGCAAAATACACGAGAATTTTAACGTAGAAAACCCAAATAGGAAAAACCACAAATTCACTTTAATGACCGTACACAACGGTGTTTGATTTTCTCGAGCATTTTTTCTCTAATAGATTTAGTGTGTTTGGAAAAAGTTGCAAAATTCATATGACATACAAGTCTTTATATAGACATGGCCCTAGCTATAGTCCTAATCGGACTTTAACTAAGAAAACTTTCCCTGAACTAATATCTTAGAATCCTAAACATAGCACAACTATGAAACTTCCTAAAAGCTTACAATATAATTTATGAATTACATAAATTAATAATATAGAAAATTAAATTAATTTAGAACTTTAAAATAATAAGGCAAAAAAGAAAAAAGATATCTAAGAAAATCAGTTATCGAAAAGCAGCATACTGCTACTGCCATGGCCACTGGCCCGGGTCGACCCTGATACACGCCCCGCGGACATTCTGCCCAGGCATCAAACCATACCACTGGTCCTCCCACCCGGGCACCACGCCTGTCGAGTGTCTTGATCGATCTTGACCCCTTCGCTTCATGGCTCATCTTTGGCTCGTTTTCTAGTTCCAGCTCACAACGACTCCCTCTACTTGTTTACCCGATAACCTTGAGACCTTCACCTCTAAGTACACCCGATACCCTCGAGCCCATGGCATGTTTGAGCTTGACCTAACAAACCTCCCCTCAAGCCCAAGCATGTGGCTTACTTGATCACTCATCACTGTGGCGCCCTTGAGACGTCTCCCCTTGAACTTGAACCTCTTCCTTAAGCATGAAAATGTTGCTTTTGTTTCTTGTGCCCTTGAAGATCACTCGATTGCATTAGTTTAAGTATCTCCAAGTGGCCTCCTCTAATACGGGTCTCATAACCCAATCTATTGAGCCTTCCTAACGAGATAAGATTCTTACCGAAATCTTGTACATACCTCGCTTTAGCCATCTTTTGAACACGCCCATCATCAATATTGATGTCAACGGTCCTTATACCATGGATCTTAGCATTTTGATTATTAGCCACGACCACCTCTTTCCCCTCACATTCCTTATTGTCCAGGAAACACTCAAGCATAGTGGTCTTAAACTCCTTCTCTCCCACAAAGAGAGCATCCTCTTCATCTAACTCTATCGCCATCGCCGCCATCCCTTTGCTTCGCATTTCCTTGCAAGCCTTCTTGATGCGGGAGCATTAATTTTAATTCATGAAGATCAACCCAACAGCTCCACGTATTATTTGGGTGGCCCAAGTGTGAGCCCATTTGTTCATTTAATCACACGGGTCACTAATGAGGATAAATGGGTCCTTAATTTAAAACCCATTATTTATCTTTATTGCTTTTATTTAATTTCATACTATTAGGAATAATGTAAAGTCTAAGTTATAAAGCCTTAGATTTAATTTGGTTAATTAGATTAATTAGAATTAAGGAGAGTGGATCAAAAGATCAAGGGAGCAAGGCAAGGAGGCCTAAACGGCCCCAACCAGCCGTGCGCCACCTGCACACTGCCCTCAAGCCCACTCGCTCAGCCCTTCTCTAGCAACCCATGCCTGCTTTGGCCCATGCGGTTCAACGGAGTGAAGACCAAGTTTCCTTATTTCTAGTTTCCTATATTTTAGGAAGGTTTGTTATTTCCTAATTTGTTTCCTTATTTTTAGGAGACTTTGTTATTTCCTAATTTAATTAGTTTTCTTAAATTGGGTAGATTGTTCCCCAAGTTAAGAAAGTTGATTTCTTAGTCTAGTTTATTATTAGTTAGGATTAGAATTATCTATTGCAAACCATGTAATTGCCTATATAAAGGTCCCCTCATTAATCAATAATACATAGATTTGAACGAATTAAATTGAGATTAGTCTCTTGAATTTTACCTAGTTTCTTCATGATTCTAAGTAAAGCTCTTGGGTTTCTGTGTGATTCCCAAACCCTTTAGTCTGTTATTGGTGATAAGACTTTAGGTTCCCCTTTTGTCCATTCTTTGTGATACAATATAAAGTTTTATTTTCGTTTTTATTTACTTTTTTTTACATCAA
>BSSO01008526.1:0-10073 GCA_030267885.1 Mesembryanthemum crystallinum
TTCATATAAATTAACGAATTATCTGAAATATTGATTGTGCTTTGCCAATTGAAAATCTCTTTTGCTTCCCCAAATTTGAGAAAATCTGATTTTGTTAGAGAGTGTTAAAATCAGTTTTTTTTTTAAGGTTGAAGGTAAGGAGGAGAGAGAAAGTATTATGTTTTTTAAGGTTTATTTAAGTTAGGGTCATTTTAGGTATTTGTCCTACGTTTGGCAATTTTTTTGTCCTGCGTTTAGCGCGTTTGTTTTTCGAATTATTTGCATGATTTTGTCACTGCCCACAATTTTCAGAATTTTATGGAACACACACTTTATTTTATGTTTTTCTGAAAAAATATATATATTATTTTGGAAAAAACGAAAATAAAGGAAGGTATATTTGTTTCCATTTCAGGTAATTTTGAGATTGACATAGAGAAATTCGGTTCAACTTTTTGCTTTTGCGAGTTATATGGTTTCTAGGGTTTTATTCTCTCTCTAATCTTCTGCGATTTTCTCTCGTTTCAGCAACGAAGGTTCTACCGTTAATCCTAGAAATGGTGAGTCGTCTTAGGGTTGATTTTTAATTTATGATTCTCGTAATTAGTCGTTTAATTTTTTCTGTTTGTATGATATTTGTTTGTTCTATCCGTTCATACAGATGCATGCACTCACTATAGTCTTTCTCTGATTACTTGTAATCTCAGATTAATTAAGTTTGAAAAGTCAATTTAGTTTGTCGGTGGTTGTGTGGGGAATTGGAAAACTTTGTGTGGTGGGTTTTCTTTTCAGTTATTGCAACAATGTGGTTGAAGATTTAGGATTGAGTTCAATCTATTTAAAAATTTGCTGTTTTTTAATTTTCGTATATTTTAATTTTCATTGAGGTATATAGTGAGATTTCTTGTGTTTTGGACATCATCACTTTTATGGGATTGTTGTATTATATGTACTGGTTGCCCTTAATTTCTACATTTTCAGCTCTTGAATTGCCTTGCTTGATTTGATGTAAGTTAACTGGGATTTGGGTGTATCGAGGAAATCTCAGTTCCCAAACAGTTGTTTAATTAATCGAATTTGATGATGTCGGTATTTTGCAATTTCCGACTGATTGCTTGCATTTTGCAGATGCTTTTCATGCATTGAGGATTGAGTAAAGTACATTCAGCCACAATGGATGAAGGGGATGGTGAGGATGTGGCTGCAGTTAGTCGACCAGAAGATATCCGGTCCCAAGGTAAAGAATGTGACTTATTGCTCGAGAGGTGCAATTTACGGCGGGAGAGGCTCATTCTTAGGGAAGGGGATCAACCAAGGAGCTCAATTCAGCAATTTGTGGATATATTAGATGGAAAAGATCCAATTAGTGCTGTAAATACTGTGGACACGTCTCAAAACCCACATTCCAGCTACGAGGAAGGTGCAGAGGGGAGGGTCCAGGAGTTAACACTAGGACATTACAATGCCGGTCATAGCACAATGAATGAGGGTGAGATGATGGAGGCAATGCTAAATGAGTGGCGGCATGAAAATCAGCCTGAGGTTACCCTTGAACCTGGAAGTTCACATGAACATCCTACCAATAGTGAGAAACACCCAACATCATTAACTGCCTCGGAGGACTTGAGATCTGCTGATAATTTGGCTGGACGACCTTCCAATCAAAATGCCAATGTCCACCCTGATCAGTCGACTCACAATGGAAGTGGTACAGTTTTACGGGATGCACTTTCTTCTGGGTGCATGAGAATGAAGATGATTTCCAAATCTTCTGGTACTGGATACCCTGAATATTTTGTTAAGAGTACATTGAAGGGTAAGGGGGTTATATATAGAGGTCCAATGTCAGCTGGTGTTGTAGCACGCATGAAGACTTCTAATCCTCCAGCGAATACAAGAGAAAATTCTCCCATAGTGTCTACCGATGGTACTGCTGGGTGTGATCTTGGTCATAGTCAGGAATCTGTCAACGATGGAGTTAGTTTGAGGGAATGGATGAAATCAAGGCAGAGGGACTTGCATAAAGTTGACTGTTTGCTTATCTTTAAGCAGATATTGGATATGGTGTCCTCTCTTCACTCAAAAGGAAATGTCTTGCTAGACTTACGCCCATCTTGTTTTAGGTTGTTGCCTTCCCAAAAGGTTATGTACTGTGGCCGCTTATCTGTACAGATGGAAATGCATGGACATGTTATGCAAAAGGATGTTCAGAAGTCACAAACTCTGAAGAGACCACTCGAGCAGGGTATGTCACCCTATTTTAATTCGGGTGCAAAGCACCAAAAAATCACTGGTAATGCGAACTTTTTCAAGATAAAGTCCCAGTTTCAACTAGGATATGGCCTTAAGCCTATAATATATGACATTGATGCCAATGTTGCTGGTCCAGGAGCTTCTGGTAATGAACTGGAATATTATTCAAATGCAGATTATAATATTCAGGGCAAGCCAAGCCGGCTCCATCTGCCAACCTCAGCTCAGCAGCATACATTTTCTGCAATTGATCAGTTAGAAGAGAAATGGTATAGAAGTCCCGAGGAGGTCTTTGGCAGGGCTTGCACATGTTCGTCAAATATTTACTCTCTAGGGGTCTTTTTATTTGAGGTGGAGACCTATATCTATGATCTTTAGATGTTTCTCACATGCAGCATGGCTTCATATTATCTTCTTTTAGAATCTAGGAGAATTGTTGAATAATTGAATGTGGTTAAATGAATACTTGATACTAAAATTGCCAACCTAGTTTCTATATGGGACCATTGTGGAATTTTGTCATGAAGCATCTTGTCAAAGCAGGCACAATATGAAGACATTCTTTTTAAGATAGTTTCCTATTTCTACTGTGTCAGAGGTGTGTTTTTTAGGGCATGCTTGAACCAGGCTCATGCCCAGGTATGGTTATGTAATATACACAAATGCACTCACTCCTCATACCAACACAATCAGAACGGAAAAGGTAAAAGGAGTTTGCACATAGTGGTCCACAGACCAGGCTCTTATCCTTTTTTTTTTTTTTTTTTTTTGCTACAAAGGCTGTCTTTCATGGTTTGTTGATCGAAGTCTTGCTTCGTCATCTTTAAGTGAAAGCCTATTATGTGTTGTGTGTCGTTTGCTTAATTAGACATGCAAACAGGTCAACCTACACACGTCCTGTGTGTCCGTGCTTCCTAGGTAGCCTCCTTGCTTCACTATGATAGATTTCATGCTTGATCCAGTTCATCCTGCCCACACTTAACGAATGAGGACCCAATTTGTGGTCTTTGCGACAACCTTACCCTATAAGGAAGAACGTCCCATATCTTTCTTCCTTTCCTTTTTTTTTTTGAGGGATGGTGTGTGGAGGTGGCCTCAAGGGAGTTTGGGCTTTTTGCAAGCTTTCCATTATGAAAGTCTTTGTTTCCATTTCTCTTTACTATGGTTTTGCTGCATTGACAGAATTGTGCAAGTTGGATAATGAGATCAAATCTCCCTATTGTTGCAGTTGCTTAGCAGGTTTGACTCAGGGAAAGTGCATGCTGCCGCTATGTCTGATCTGCGTCATAGGATTCTTCCACCAAGCTTCTTATCAGAAAATCCTAAGGAAGCTGGATTTTGTCTCTGGCTACTTCATCCTGAACCTTCACTTCGCCCAGCAGCCAGGTACTGTGAATTCTACTCCAATCCTCGTCCCCCAAGCTTAGGCCATTTGTGTGGGTATCCCGACAATTATATTAACATAAGAACAACTAAATAGTCAAAATCTGTATGGGATTGGCTCTTTGGAGTTGCTAACAATTTATTGAAATTGTTTCAGTGAGATACTCCAGGGGTTTAATGAATTATGGTGAAGTAGTTTCGTATTTGAATAATATCTTAGAGGTACCTTGAGTATCTTGAAGTCATTGAAGATATGATATGTGAAGTTGCTTGTTAATGAATGATAATATATGCTTCAGAAAGGGTGTGGTTTTCCATTTGAAAACCAATCGATGTTGCCAATACCCGTTGATTCTCTTTTTATTTCCATTTATATTTGGTTTTCTCCTCAAACATTGAAAGTAAATTATTTATGGTGAGCAACTGTCATTTTTGTAAAGAAAACTTGACATTTCACATGGTTAATGACTGAAAATAAGGTCTAAACTCATGTTAGTAAAATAGAGTACCTTTTGAGATATTATTGAGATGTTGAGACGTCTGTAATGTCTAAACTCAAATTTGTAAATTACCTTTGAGATATTAAACCTTTCGTTATACCTTGTCTCATTTATCATGTGGTGAAAATACAACTGTTTCAGTCATGGTAGTTCAGAAACTGAAATGGTGGTGCAAAGTATGTAGATTTGCACTTGTATTATACCTTGTCATGTTAACTGGGCTATCTTTTTTTTTTTTCAATTTAGAGATATTCTACAATCAGAAGTGGTTAGTGGATTTGAAGCATTATGTGGTGATGACAAATCACCACTATCTATTCAGCAAGATGATGGGGAATCAGAATTGTTATTGCACTTTCTTATGTCTGTGAAAGAACAAAAGCAAAAGCATGCCTCAAAGTTGATGGAAGATCTTGGGTGCATAGAAGCAGATATCAAAGAACTGGAGAAGAGACACTTGTTGAGAGAATCTGGAAATCTAAATTGTTCACAGGAGGACTTGCAGTTTGCAAGAGAAAGAGGTTTTTTTCTGTACAATGGAGATGTCCTTTCTAACACTGTATCTGAAACAAGAGACTCAAGGTTTTTGAAGAATGTTGCTCAGCTTGAAAGTGCATACTTTTCAGCGAGAGCCCAAATCGAGGTTCCTGGGAGTGATTCTGTGATTCGTGCAGACAGGGATGTATTACAAAATCGAGAGAACTGGTATTCAGATCAAGAAAAACAGAAACCACTTGATAATGTAGGAGACTTCTTTGGTGGTTTGTGCAAGTATGCTCGTTATAGTAAGCTTGAAGTCTGCGGAACTCTTAGAAACAGGGATATTACCAACTCTACTAATGTAATTTGCTCTTTGAGCTTTGACCGGGATGAGGATTACTTTGCGGCTGCTGGCGTATCAAAGAAAATAAAGATATTTGATTTTCAGGCTCTCTGTGATAATTCTGTGGATATTCATTATCCCGTGATTGAGATGTCAAACAGATCAAAGCTCAGCACTGTTTGCTGGAATAACTATATCAGAAATTATTTGGCCTCAACAGACTATGATGGTATTGTAAAGGTCTGTATATCTCCATCAGTTCCTTTTCTTTATATTGTTTGAAACCTTTATCTAGCACACTGCATACTTCTTATTCCTATTACTGAACATAAGAAATCTTGTTTAGTTTATGTCATTTTCTCATTGTGTTCTCTTTGCTTATCAATTTAATTCATGATATGATTAGAACCCTTTAACGCTTAGCTGTAGATTTCAACTTTACATTTGCGATTAGTTTCTCATAATGCTAGACTTAGTGATCCTGTACTTCTAGCCTTCCAAATTCCTCATTTTCAAAATTTACCTGCTTTGGGTAAATAAGAATGTCAGAAAAGAATGTATAGAAATGCTCTTTGGCTATAATTACAGAATCTGACACATTGTTGAAAGTGCTTGGAGGTTGTCGAGATTCTGTAGGCATTATGAATATGGTTGGTTCTCAACTACACTGGTAGCATTACTGTTTGGAAAGACATAGAGTCCTTTCCTCACCTTATTTTTTCAAGAAAAAATAACGCGAATAATCCCAACTATGGAGGAAATAATCACAACCTCTGATTAACACCAATGCCCCTCTAACAATAATGTATTTACTTCACTGAAATTCAGTAAAAGTGACCGGAATTTCAATTTTCTTGCCGGAAAGTATTTTTGCCCATTCTAGGGTACTTAATTAGGCTAATATACTCAGAAGTTAATCATATAAAGGGGCCAAAAAAAAAAAAAATACAAATNAAACACCAAAATACAATTCTGGCCACTTTTAGTGAAATTTGGTGGAGTGGGTGCATTACTGTTAGACGAGGCATGAATTGGTGGTATTGATGTAGTATCTTAAGTTGCGATTATTGGTGTTAAATTTTTCCGATCTTTTACTTCTTTGTTTGATTCACTGTTCATTTGGAATACTAAGCCTTTTATTTTAGGGTAGAATCACATCACAATTATATATGTGACATATGAATGTCTTGTCTTCCATGTTTTATTTTTGATGTTAAAAATTATTCTACTGTATCATCTAACATGAATTGGATAGCATGTCATTTGTCTTATGATGTTGCATTTTGGAGGCTTTCTTTTAACAGTTTTAGGAAACTTTTCTAGTTAGCATTTTGCTGTTCTGCTGACTTTATTTGATCTACCATCTTGTCTCTTATTTTGTGTTCTCTTCATTAATAGATACTTACTATTAATGTGTTTGTCATAAATTCCAGTTATGGGATGCAAGTACCGGTCAAACGTTTTCTCAGTATACTGAACATGAAAAGCGGGCATGGTCTGTTGATTTTTCTCTATTGGATCCCACAAAATTGGCTAGTGGAAGCGATGATTGCTCTGTTAAATTATGGAGTATCAGTGATGTAAGTTCTAAATTCTGCTGTCCTCTCTGTGATTCACTTACAGATGGATGCACGTGTGTAAATATCCGTGGCATGCTGACATCTACTAACATGCCAATAGATGCACTACTGAGTACTGACATGGTGACATTAAGCGTATTTATGTTCATCGCTCGTTATTCAGTTTGCGAACATTAGTTCCCCGTGAATCTCTCATTTTTTTGTTCAAGGAATTCTTTTATCGATCTTCACATTCAGTAGTTTATTTTGGAGGGTGGGGGTGAGAGTAGATCTGATAAAGTTTGTTCCAACCCTAATTTTTTTTTTTTTTTTGAACTAGAATCTTTCTATCTGAAACCCGAAAAACAGAGCGACTGACCCAGAAACCAACAAAACCTGACTTGCACTGAACCTGAAATTACCCATCCGTGACATGAGCGGTATCTTTGACAGGTCTAGTTAGAGGATAGATTGGAACTAACAAGCTTGTTGCTAGCCCAAGTAATGGTGTAAGCTTACTAGTGCAATGGTCTAATGTTGAACTTTCCTGGGGCTGTGGTGTTGTACTGATTCTAGGAATGTTAAAGAACCATATCATGTGTTCTGCTTTAGTATTTGAGGGCATTACATCAAGGCAGCTTAACTACTGAGGACAGACAGTACATATTATCTTATTCTTTTCTCTTTCATCCTGGACAGAGAAATTGTTTGCATACGATCAGGAATATTGCAAACGTGTGCTGTGTTCAGTTCTCTGCTCACTCATCCCATCTCCTGGCCTTTGGGTCTGCCGACTACAAGATATACTGCTATGATCTCCGCAGTGCCAATGTACCATGGTGTATACTTGCTGGCCATGAGAAAACTGTCAGTTACGTGAAGTTTGTCGATTCTCAGACCATTGTTTCTGCATCCACAGACAACACTTTGAAGCTTTGGGACCTAAACAGATCTAGTTCTGGTGGTTTGTCCAACAATGCTTGTACCTTAACCCTCAGTGGGCATACTAATGAGAAGGTCGGTAACCTGTGCTTGATTCTGAATATATTTCTCTAATGGGTTGTAGGAACTAGTCGCATTTGGATACTTTGGTGGATAGTTTTGTTTATATTGGACCTTCACTCCTGCAGAATTTTGTGGGCTTGTCTGTTGCTGATGGATACATAGCATGTGGTTCAGAAACCAATGAGGTATTCCTTTATATCTTCTCTGTATGTCTATGTTTATGCTATTCCTATTTTCTGGTGCTTTTCATTCAATATGTATAGGCAAAAGTAGTTCTCGATTACATATCTTTTTGGCTCTTGCACATTGAGATGCTTGCCTAACTTCATCTATTCTTCTTGTTTAGGTTTATACTTATTATAAATCACTTCCCATGCCAATTACCTCACACAAGTTTGGGTCAATCGATCCAATATCTGGTAAAGAGACTGATGATGACAATGGACAGTTTGTTTCCAGTGTGTGCTGGAAAGGGAAATCTAATGTAGTGGTAGCCGCCAACTCTAGTGGGTGCATAAAAGTGTTACGAATGGTGTAAGAGCTTGAAAGTACAGAATCAGTGAAGAACACATCAGTTTTCTGCAGTGCAATTTGTACTGCTGTGGGCTCTGATTATCTGCTCCTCAGGCTACTGGAGGCGATGCACACTTCACATACTTGACATGGATCTGCAAAATTACTTGTTGCTTTTGTGGCTTTCTGGCCGTGAATGGATGTGTGTGTGGCAGAGCTGAATTTGGTATAAGCAACATAAGTATTCACTGCAGCTGCCGGCTGTGTTACTCTGACTCTCGGCTACATACTTGAGTCTCGACTCGGCTACAAGTCATTGGCATAGGTCCAGGTTTCTGCGCGGCCTTTCTGAAAATGTCGTGTTTTTTGGCCTAAAATGAGGTGACAGTCCTTATATCGGAGTGTCAGGTACCGGACATCGGTAATTGAATCAGGTACTTGAGCTGAAATGATGAGTCCGAGTAACATAGGCTGCAGCCTGCAGGTTTGGAGTGTCGTTGGATTTGGTTCTATAGCAGCATTCCATGGGGCAGTACAGAACAATAGCTTCCAGATGCAAGTTCATGCTTGATGAAATGACATGATTTATCAGAGTAAACGCCTGCATCTAAGAGATCTGGAAGAGGGAGCATATGCAATATTACTCTTGTGCTCATGGTATGGCTGCGTTTACTCTTAATTCTTTTGTGTTGCATAATTTCAGTTCAGTCCTGTATATTTAATCAACGTGAATCATTTTTTGCAGTTGATCCTGATGCCATATTTGCTGAGGTGTACACTTGAGCTGAACTCGGACTATTTATTGTTGACAAGTCAAGACGCGTCAACTTTCTGGACTTTCTCTTGTAAACCCCCCCACCCCACCCCCCACCCCACCCTGTTCTGTGATCAACCCTACTTATTAGGAGACTAGGATACTTGTTACTTATCAGGGACATTAAGCCCCCACCCCGACCCAAAAAGTAAAAAGAAACGGCTTTTTCCGGGGTAGGAAGTTTATCACGAGTGCTTCGCCTTATAAAGGGAGTGCTTTTTGTATGGTTGGATGCTCTTAACACATTTGGTGTACAGAAGAATTCATTTCGTGATGTATATTACGGCCATGCAATGATGCCATGCCATTTTAGTTCTGGTAAACACCTTCATGTTCCGGTTGCTAGCTGGATACAAGCTAACCCACGAACCTTAGGACCGACGCAAATCGGGCCTTAGTCTCTTGGTTTGAGCAATAGCATTGAGTGTTTTAAGTTTCTGCTAACACCTGACTGGGTGTTCTACTAGTGTACTTGAGCCATGGCTAGCAAGTTCTATGAGTTCCCCAAAAGGTCGGATTTTTTGGACGAATTAAAGCTTTTATGCAATGGTGGATACATAAACCGTGTTGGATGAAATATTAGATAGTATTAACATGTGGTGTTGTAAGCCTGTAGCCTTCTTCATTCTTTTATATCATGTAGCAATTGAGGATCAACAATTCACCATTGTCTCTTCTTGGATTTTCCGAGCATTTGCTAGTTTAAGTACAAAAGTACACTAGATGCATGAAAACAAATTTGTTTAAGTATCTACACAAACATCAAATACTTCGAATTTCAGTTTCACGCCTAAAAACCCTAATATGTTTACCTGTCAACAATTATGAATCCTATCAATCCTCCCATCAAAAGCTATAGATGCATGAAAACAAATAAAAGAAATTGGTCACTAACCTATAGCATCAACTTGCAGAAGGAGTCAGTACTTGCAATGCTTTGATTCCTCTGTGGCTCTTTGATGATTGTGGTTGTTGGTTTGCCCACTAATTGCAGCCAAACAATTCGCTTTTCTTTGAGTAATGAAGAGGAGAATGGGAAACGGTGTAACATAAACTAGTAAATTAGGATGTATAGCTCTTTTTAGGGGTAGTATTGTCTTTTTATTTATAATTACCTACGAGCAGTTGTACAAAAAAAAATTAAAATTGGGGCAAAAATTTTAAATTCTAAGTTTTTGATTTTAAAATTTCAGGTCACCATTTTCCGGTTATATCTTCGCCGGAAAATGGAACTAATACCTTAA
>BSSO01008527.1:0-10073 GCA_030267885.1 Mesembryanthemum crystallinum
AGAATCTAGAAATCTGTAGTTATGTTCCATGTCAGAAAGTAGCAATAAAAAAAGTGCAACTACTTGCTCAGGACTCTGACCAGTTTATGTACCGGAGAGACTCCCCTCCCCTCCCCTCTTTTGTAGAATTGTAGCTGGCTTTGCTTTATTTATCTCAGTACAACCCCTTACCAAAAAAAAAAAAAGAAAGTAGGAATGTATTTTTCCTATCACTTCTGACAGTTGTCTTAAGTCAAGAACATACCTGTGATGTTCTGTATGGTTACTAGTTGTGTTCCCTACACCCTTGTAAATCCTGAAGCAAAAATTCCTTTTAGCATTCAGTCATCACGATCTGTTGCCAATGCTTCTCAATTAATAGACAGCTGCTGATTCATATTCGTGTTTATTAAAGTGTGGATATCACTGCATGAAGTTAGGAGTATTTCAAATATCTAGAATCTGGTGGTGTTTTTGTACTCAAATGGTTGTATCCTGTAGACCATTAGCATCATCTTTAAAGCTTACTTGGACACCGGACACCTGATGGTATACTTTGTAATTAGATAGATTGTTATTGGGAGTATGTATATCAGGTAAGCCTGTGTGTACATCTTGACCTCCCCAGACCCTGCCCTAGGCAGGATTATCACTGGGTGATGGGTCGTTGTTGTTTGTTGTTATTGGGAGTATGTATATCAGGAAAGAGTAATCCTGCTCTGAACTCTTAAAATCCTCTATCTTTCTCTCCTGAGTTCTAAACTCTTTTCAGTCCTACACCCCTGGAACTCGGAAGAATTTCTCTGAGGGCATGTTTTATTTTGGTTCCTGCAGGGATAAGGGCTGATGTAGAGACACGCATTGAAGCAGCAGCTGCTGCTAACATTGCGAAATTTAGAAAAGCAAGGAAAGTTAACCGCAGCAGTGTGTCTGAGCTGTTCACTTCTTTCTTTGCCAAGGTCTGCCATCTCTCCCTGCTTCTTTATCATGTTGTAAGATTCGTAAGAGCAGATTGTTCACTTATCCATTTAATTTATAAGATTATAACCCCTTTCATCTGAATGGGATNCAACCTTTTCAGACATTCCTTTGTCTCTGGTTTGGGCATCTTTTCATTAGTAATTACTAGCATGTCGGAAAGAGCTTTTATATTTAAAATTCTAACATAGAGGTATATAAATGCATCATAATCCAATGAGTCAGGTAGGCTTGTATGATTGGGACATTTTAATGCTCTCTAGGTATGTACATCTTGGAGATGTGCTACCTCAATTTGGATTCTTTAGCGTCTATGCAGACTCATAGAGCTAGCCATTTAAGTTTTGTTTTGAAATGAATGTAAACAAAAATCATCTGTTAATCTCCTAATTGTTGTTAGCATGTAATGTACAGTTTTCAGACATTAGCACGAGGGCAGCAGATCAAGGCATTTGTACATTCACTGGACAATGGGAAGACATAAGTACAAATACAAGATGGCTCCCAAGAACATATGCCATATTTGTATTCCTCTCTCATAATCCCTCATCTTTTTGTTGATTTCATTCAATTGTGAGATATCTTGGCTTATATCTGGTTCTGCTGATTTCTGATCACCAGATCGAAGATCCATTTGAGCAACCTGAAAATACTGCCAGAGCCGTCGCCAGTGGTAAGCTGACGAGAATAGCTGAAGTGTTCACGAACACGTACCACAGGCTTATCGCTCCAAACCAGACCCGAAATACTCTCATCCCCTTATTAGTACGCCATGAAATTTACCATTTTTTCCAAGGGGTGGCATTTAGAAATGGAAGTACTAGTGGTGGGTCTTATTTTAGGACAAACCAAAACATGCGCCATGACTTTCAACATCAGTATCAGAAAACACGGCAAGTGAGTCACCTCAACAACGTGACTGCCCGAAAGTCTAAGCAATCATCCCAAGGACAAGCGCTAGTGAGTCACCCCAACAATGCAAACCGGAGTTCTATACACGCATCCCAAGGACAAACTGAAAGCCAGCGCGTGACCGGACAGGGAGCTGTTCAGGCGTCTCAAGGACAAGCTCAGCTAGTTCCTCCCCAGCAAGTCAAGCCTCAGTTGCCACACACTGCACTGCCAGGCCGAGTTAACAATGTGTCGTCCTCGCAACGGCCTGTTAAGGTGTCTCAAGGACAAACGCAGCAAATTTGGCGGCCTAAACAATCCGATTGATATAGCAGGCACTGCTTAATTTTCTTTACATCCAATTTTTGGTCATCAACATATTTTGATGGAACTTTTTGGGCTATACCACCACAGTAAAAGTATTATGCTTCCCAAAATCAGGAGTGTAAGGTTCCTAAGGAGCACAGTACAGAAATGTCAAGACGAAAGACTTCTTTTGCAATGCATTATTTGCCCAGTACAGTTTGTGGGCTAAACTTGACAGTGTCAAAGCGTTTCAAGCATCCAAGTTAAATTACCCTCGGCTGAAAATGTATTTGCAGCTTCTGTTACTTGATAATGTATTCATCAGTGTCCAATTTATGCGGCGTTTTGTTGATGCACTGACGCATTTACAGTATCTTTATTTGCATCATTTTTCCTTTGTCCTTACTGGTGAACTCTGTACATTTTCGAGTTCTGAGTGACTGGACCGAATTCAAATGAGAAGATTCAAGAATTGCACGAAAATTAATGTTCTTATTCATGTTCATAAAAGACATCCAATAGTGAGAAACTAAATGAGATACATGACCAAAAAAAAAAAAAAGAAGAAAGAAAGAAACAATGTATGTCATTCCCCACCTGTTAGCGTTCGTCTATGGTGTGTGCTTTCTCGCCCTTAGCCTGGTTACAAAGAGCAGCCTATAAATATGATTTCTATACACTAGCTAGTACAAGGATTCAAAGAATGTCACTTGTTCATCTATTTCTCTCTGGCGCGAGAGCTGTCAAGTTGTGATGAGCCTCATGAAGGCATGGATCCTTTCTCAACAGAATTTGCCACTACAAAATGTGTTCCACTGCTATCTGCGCAAGAGAGGTTTATCGCATGTCAAGTCTTTATAACTAGCATGCGGGCCCTCAGAAGTGTCACGTACAGATGCACGCCAACCCATTGCCTTTGCTATTTCTACAAGTTCTTCCATCACAGAGATACTATCACGAATATACGCGTGTCCACCTGGTCTTAGTATCCGATCCATTTCAAGCATGATGCTTGAGATATTGCATCTGAAACACGGTAGGGAAAGAATACATGAAAACAAAACAAAATTGAGGAATATAAAGAAACAGCATAATTTCTTACTCTTTAAGGATTTGATCAAAACAGATTACCTCATATATGCAGAGCAGAAACATTTTCCAATAAATAAATTTAAAGATGGTAGTAGAATGACTCATCAATTCATCATGCAGATAAGATTCCTACTTTGCTAATGCAGTCCAAAGTCCAACAATCCTTAAACGAGCAGGAATATGAAGTATGAAGATAAACTTTTTGTTGACATTAGTAGTTCTCTTAGCTGCATGTAAACAGTGTCTATGACAGAAGGAAATGAGGATAGTACCTTTTTCGCTCGATTGCAAAGAGGCCATTGGCATGCAGTAAATCATAAGTTCTTGGGTATGTATCGAAAGGCTCACACCTGCAAAAGAATCATGCAATCATTAACCTATGATGCAAGCATGGACATTTGGACACAGCAGGAAGGTTCCATGTCACTGTCTGATACGGGAAGAAGACACGTTATGAACGCATTGAAACTAACACATTTGCTAGGACTTCCACCGTTCCAAACCTCGCCTCCCCATCATGTCCAGGTTGTGTTAGCACCGTGTCCTCGTCCTTATCCATACAACTTAGGTTATGACTAAGTGCAGGAAGCTCATATTAGTGAAAGTAATAACCATAAACATTGAGAGAAATTCCAATGCTATAGTCTTCTTTTCCGCCCAAAAGAGGGGGTAATCAGGACAGGAATGCTATTGCCTATCAATCAATCTCAACCAACTCCCAAGTTAAAGATTTAACAGGCACATACAGAAGATTACAGACATCACAGATTAAGGCCAAAGTGCAAATCATACTTTTTCATTAAAGAAGCTAGAGGTCTAGAGACTACCAAATGGACACTTAAATTAGATAAGCATGCACACAGAGATTACCACATTCCTTCGAAGTAAAATCACAGAAAGCATGATAATACGCACCAGTCATGCCCAACTCCTATCAGTCCACGATCATAAATAACAGGTAATGTATTTGCCCCACTGACAGGAACAACATTCAGAACCCAGCAATCTATATTGTGATTAATTAACGAAGCTGCAAATCTGCCAAAATCAGAAAACAAAACGAATTATTTAGAGCAAAAAATTCCCCCTTTGGAAGGAAAGGAGAATGGAAAGAATTAAAATAAGAAACTAAGAGTACATGAAAATGTAACACAAATCAGGGTTCTGGGGCCTGGGGGAGGAGGAAAGAGAGATGGAGTAGTATACCCTCCATAGCCAGCTCTCATGTCCATTACGTTCCTAAATCTCATCTCTTTCCAATGCCAAGCACGCACATAGGCTCCTACAATTTCATTCCAATATTTTGTTTCAGTCTCGAAGAGCTCTTTCCTAGATATGTAAGCATCAATTTGTATGCTCTGCAGTCTCTCAGGTGGTGTTAGCAACCGTTCAGGCCAGGTTGGGATTGCTGCAGAACCGTTCTCAGGTAGACGCGAGATACATGGCTTGAGGTTAACATACCTATATTAATCACAAGGAACAATGTCACTGATCCTCGAACAGCAAATATCAGGGGGGGGGGGGGGGGGAAGCAATTCGATAACTAGAGTATAAATAAATTAAATAAAAAAGCAGTGAAGGCAACTCTAGTTACTAACTTGTCTAGATCCCAGAAGGGAATTGACTCAAAAACATTTTATATTGAAGATTTATAAACGATCGATTGAAGTCCTGCCCACCCCCACCCTAGGGGAAGGCAGGTATCAGAAGCAACAGAACACCATAAGACTCCAATTGGACATCTATCTCCCTAAACAGAGGTCTGCCAGCTTGTTTCAACCATGAGCTTCAAAAATAAAGCCTCTCCAATAAGGCAGACGAGATTAATATGGAAGAAGATGAACCAGATACCTTATATGAATAGGTAATTCTTAGACTATGCCCCATTCCCATACCATAAGCATGCTTTTATTGGTGCACATTAAGTTAGTATTTAGGCCAGCAGGCCTAGCACCTATAGGTCTATCATGGATAGAATAGGAAGAAGAAAAAACAGCAAGCAGGCCTTCTAGATTGGAAAAGTAAAATGATAAGAGAAGTGATAGCACTCAAGTTATAATAATGATTTCTTCTCTCCCACACTGCTTTCTGTCCAGCCACTCAAGACCATCACCCTCTTCTTTAAATATTACATGAAATGAAAGATAAGGTCAACACTTCAATACTTCCTACTAGCCAAGTAACATCAAACAAAATTGGACTTAAACTTCAATGAAATTATCACAAATGCAATTTGAACCATGAGAGATGAAGGGAAATAGATATATGACATAGAGCTTCTGTGAAATACTGCTGTGTTCTAGGTAAGCTGTAAGCAGAATCATCAGAAAAAATGAAAGGAAAAAGAAAAACAGACAAGCTGTATGCAGTGTTTCACACTCTTTTCCTGAACACACACACACACACACAGGGGAAGAGTGGGCAAAGGGGGAGAGGAGAGAGAAAGAGACAGAGACAGAATAAAGAAAACCATGCATACATTTGATTGGGGACAACAAACATACAGAAGATGTCAACCATGAAAAACTTGTACAAAAGTTTCATCAACAAGTTCTGTGTAAGTACTGAAAAATTCTATTTTAGGACCTAATGACAAGATCTGAACATAATGCCAAGCTCATATGCTGCACATTCCAGCAAATGAAAAATTGTATCTTCTTGCAGTAATATATATGAGGGCACCTTTTCAGGCTTGTATGATAGTGAAACAAGATTACATAACTCAAAAACAGAGTAACCAATAAAGAAGCAAGAAATATTAAATGCATACCAAACATTATCTGGATCATCATCTGCATCGCAAAGAGGAGGTAGAACTCCAGCGTCACGGCTCAAATAGCAACTATTGTTCAGGGGCTTCTGCCAAATTGCAATATATCCTTCCTTTTTCACCAGCTCCCAGCAGAGACGGGAGGTAAGATTAACCATATCTGCTTAGAAGAGAAATTGAAAGAAATTTGTTATCAGATGATAAAAAAAACTAAAAAGAACGTGCCAATTGAAAACGAGGACCGCAAACAAAAAACAGTTCGTCTTGTTAGACCCATGACTTAATCAAACAAACGGAACTCGTATGACGTTTCACACAGAGTTCGGACATCTGCCATAATAGTGCCTGCAGCTGATAAGCCAGATAAAAGATTCCACCAGTCCGCCAACATCACTCCATGGTTAGAGGATCAATTAGGTTTTTTCCAACTAGAATCAGCTAGCATATGAACTGTTTTTACTTTAGGAAGCACAAACACCTCAGATAAGTGTCGTGACACGCCTTCACCCTATGGTGCTTCCTCTGCCTTTATCATGTCTATGTCTGAGTCCTTGGATCTCCAGGACATATTAAGGTTTCCTAATTTATAAGGATGGTGATATATATTTGCCATCAATGCCCAAGTTTGAAAGTTCATTAAAGAGCTACTCTTAGCAAACAGAAATATTTTCCCCATTGGAAGAGGGGGNCTGCATATATATACAACTGGGTGTTGTTGAGCATGTCAAATATAAAAGCTATACACCGAGGTCTTAGTCAAGAATTTCATGATTACCTTTCCATTGTTCTTCTAAAATTGCTTCATGCTTGTAAACTGGTTGTGCAGCCCAAACGAAGTAGCCTCCAGCCCGCAGCATCCTGTTCACCTCAAGTAGAAGGATTCCATCTTCAATCACACAGACATTGACAGAAGAAATCAAGAAAATGATTAAAAGAATCCTTCAAAAGTATCTCAATGACAGTCTGACAAAAACTTTAAGTCATCATTGGGGGAAAAAAAAAGGATAAAAGAAAACATTCACATTCACAGCTTCCATACAATATGGTTTATGCATTCAATATTTTGCTCTCTCCTCTTCTAATGCTCTCCTCTTCAAAATAGATCATTCGAAAATCCTAGACTGTGAAATTATTTCTGTCACAAGAGCCATAAAATACAAATAAATGGACTGAGCTGCAGTTGTTCTACCACGCTTGTCCTATTGCACAAGAAAATATGACTTCGAGGTGGCAAAATTCATAGATACACGCATGCGCGTGCACACACATACACACAACCAACATGAGCAATTGAACATGAAGACACTGCATATATATATAGGAAAAAGCTTTTATATTCAAGCACACTATGTAACACTACTTTAATTAAAACGACATACATATCAACATGCATGAACAGTCACTGTATATGCACGAACACACATTATCACTTTAATGATTTCAATGATCAAGAAAGCATCTAAAAGATGTATTTTGTATATGTTATACAAAGGACATTACCTTCCTGTCAAAAAAATTAAACGGAAAAGAATATGACTTATCCAGTGATATTTGTAGGAATCAAGCTGTAGGATCAAAATGAATTTTGGCTGCCTTCCACTACATTTTGACAGTTAACAGCAAAACCTAAATGCTTTTCCAAAAAACCATGACAAGCAAGGCATTTGAGATTCAAAGATATTTGCACAACTTCACCCCGCTTCACCACTGCTTGTCCAGTTATACAAAATCAACTCCCAGGAATATGTAATCTTACACACAATTGATCTGCCCACAAATTGTTTAAGCGATAAAAATACTGGTATTCATAAATGCAATCATGGAAGCTGGAAGTTAAAGAACCAGAGAAACATTAGAGACAACCAAAATGCCACATGTAAAAAAAATTCCACGAAGCTGTATACTAACAAAGCACCGGGACAAATATCACTTAGTTCTGAGAAAAAGCTCACCATCACGAGTCCAATTGATTCTGCATCTTGAGCAATGTATCATATCAAAAGCCTGACTTGAATATGGTAGACGATGAGTTGCAAAGGCAGCTACCATAGCAGGTACTCCACGCTCAAGTGCAAATTGAATTTGATTCTCATGAACGTCCTTGGGAGCTATTGAAAGAGTGGTGACATTTCGTGACATTAGGTAAGCGCCAAAGCTTGCGACACCACATCCAACATCCAAGGCAATCCGTGTGTGTCGACCAAATGCAATTTCAGGAAGCATCTACATGTATATAATGCAAATGAGAGAAAAATACAGAAAAACATCAAATTTTCTCAGTTACTTGAATGTCAAAAAGAAGCACCTGAGAAATCTGATCCAAGTATTGATCCGCACCATGTATGAATTGTGTACCACCTCCAGGAAACTTAAACTTATCCTTGTCTCTTGTCATCCAATTTTGACCCCCTTTATCTTCAACCAAACGTGTATGCGGTACATTAAAGAACCACACCTGCAATTAGGATAGTTCAGACAGAGGTAAGATAGAGTTAAACTTCTACACACTGCAGTCATGTTTAGCTCACATATCTCATCAAAATCAGTCTCATTCCACAAATACATTTCAACTTCAAATAACCAAGCAAGAGAAACTTCACCTCGTCCCGACTTCTCGGCCAGGGGATCGGAATCTTGTAATCCTTTGGCGCCGGAACCAAGCAATTCAACTCTTTCCCTTTCTCCGGACAATGCCGCTCAAACCTCTCACCCTTGTCGGTAGATTTCAGCTGCTTAATCGCCTCCTCATTATCCAAGCAAGGAATATATTCCCTCATACTATCGGAACACAACGGAAACTTCTTAACCCTAACCCTAGCTCCCGAATCCCCACTCTCTGAATCATCATCCGTCACATTCCCCCAATTCTCAACCACACTAGGATCAAACTCCCCGATCTCGAAATCCTCCGTCATCGTCCCATTCTCGTCCACGATCCCGAACCGCTTCACCGGCTCGGGCGGGGGCGAGGAGAGAGACGAATCGCCATTGATGGGCGGATCGGCCGAAGAGGAAGATGATGACGAGTTGATGAGAGCTGAGATGTCAAAGGAGTGATTGAAGTTAGGAGAGAGAGAGACGGCGGGGGAATCGGTGGCGGAGAAGAAGATGAGCTGGTGGTGGTAGCCGACATCGGACCAGTGCTTGCCGACATAGAAGAAGGCGAGGGAGAGGAAGAGGAGAGCGGAGATCTTGAAGCAGAGAGGTGACTTGATTAGCTCGCCGCCATTGTTGAGAGCTTTCATGCTTTGGATTTGATTGATCGTTTTTGTCTGTGTGTGTCTCTCTGTCCTGGAACTGGGAGGAGTGTGTGATCTACTTCTGGAATAGAGTGAGAGTGACAGAAAGAGGGGAAGGGAGGGATGGCGCCTGATATCCGAGTGATGGCAATAAATAAATAAATCGTACTCCCTAAGGTGACGTTTTGTAATCCGCAATTCATATATATATATATATGTGTGAATTGCGGATATGAATTGCGGATTATAAAGTATCACTTGTTTGTAAAAGGGAGGGATTAATTAAAAACCCTTTTTTAACAAAAATGTTTTTTCTCCTAAAAAAAGCAAAAAAAAAAAAAAAAAAACATTTTTGACCTTTTTTTTGTTTCCAACGAAAAAAGGTTTTTTCTCCTAAACGTATATCCAAATGATCCGATGATGCATCAGTATTTGATTTAAATTTATTTTCTTTACATAGGTGGGTCATTTGGTGCTCTAAATGATTCAAACTAACTCTTTTTCTGATCACACTAGTCTTTTCAAGGACAATTATAGACCATCCGATCATTAAAAAATGTACATCAATTTATTTTTTAAAGAAGATTATTGAAAAATAATAATGAAATATATTTTATATTCTTTTGTTTTCATTATTTTTTATGAGAATATTCTTTTGTTTTCATGATTACTTTTTAGAGTTCCTTCCATTTTTATTCTTATTCCTCTTTTTTCTTCAATTTTCTTTTCGCCGAATTATCAAATGGGTATTTTTTATAACCACCCTTGCCACTTGGATATATAAAAAACCGCCGATGTCAAATGGATATTTTTAATGA
>BSSO01008528.1:0-10072 GCA_030267885.1 Mesembryanthemum crystallinum
TGTCGAATGTAGATAATGAAACACATTCAAGGGACCCCCAGTACAGTGAGAGCTTCCTTTCATGACATTTAGGACATCAAACAGGTTTGAAACACTGATTGAACTTGACAATTATTTGTGGTTGGAAACTAAATAAATTGAGATATGGGATGGAAATGACTTGATGTTTCACTTTCTGACTGATCACCACTATGTGTCAATGGAAATTGGCATATTTCCAGCTATATACTCCTCCTTCTCAGCTACTGCTATTGATTTGAGTATACACAATCTTGAATTCGATTACCTAGAATGGTTTGTTATTGTGCTATATAGCTTTTTTCCTTTCGTAGTTGTCAACTGTATCATCCTTATTTGAGGCTTCTGTGTTTGAATAAATCTACATAGTTCTTATTTTCGTTTGTAAAACTTGTAAGATTCCCTATCATTCTTTCTCGATTTGATAAATCCCTCTAGATAGAGTGATGGATGAAATTCTGACTGCTTAGTTTAGTTGCTTCATTTCCTGTATAGGGTTATGGAAGCTGTACCATGATTGTGTATATGAGTCGGTTTCCTCATGCTGTGCTGTCAGAAAAGTTGTGAGATAGGTTTTGGGTTTTGTCAATGTATTTGTCTTTCTTTTTCTCCTAGTTTCATTCTCTTGTTTGCAATTGTAAGTCATTCAAGTGTTGGAGACGATAAGAGGATGCTATTGCTGGCTGAGAAAATAGTTCAGGCTTTTGCTATGTAGTTCTACTTGGAAGGTTTAGGTCAAAGTGTAACTACATTTCAACTTTGTTGAATAATGTATCTATATATAGTTTTTCATAGCTAAATCTTCTTCTTACTTCCTGAAATTTAAAGATGGTTTGGTCAAGTGAATCTTTATTACCCCCTTTATAATACTATCTCCTTGCTAACTTCATGTCTTCATAAAAATTAATGACAGATATAAAGAAGCTTATAGGTAAGAGATTCAGTGACGGAACTGTACAAACTGACATGAAACTTTGGCCTTTTAAGGTTGTTGGTAGCTCTGGTCCTGGAACCACTAGAAGCCTATGGTTGTGGTCACCTTCAAGGGTGAACAGAAAGAATTTTCTGCTGAAGAGATATCTGCTATGATCCTCATGAAAATGAAAGAGGTTGCAGAGGTATATCTTGGCTCACCAGTGAAGAATGCTGTGATCACTGTTCCAGCTTACTTTAATAATTTGCAGCGTCAGGCGACTATTGATGCTGGAATCATTGCTGGTCTCAATGCTTTGCGTATTATCAACGAGCCAACTGCTGCTGCTATTGCTTACGGTCTTGACAAGAAGAAAACTGGCATTGATGCAGATGGGATATTGAAGTGTTCTGCCCAGGATGTGACTACTGGAAACAAGACTGGAATTACAATTACTAATCATAGTGGGCGGCTGTTAAAAGAAGAGGTTGAGTGGATGAAGAGGGGCGCCCAGAAATACAAGGCTACAGATGAGCAGTTCAAGCAGAAGTCTAAAGCTGTGAATGATCTGGAGAATTATGTTGATAATATGGGGTACATGTTGAGATGTCATGGTAAGAAGATTCGACTCAAGGACTACAGGAAAATGGGGGATGCGATTGAGCAGGCGATTCAATGGCTGGATTGGAATATCGACTTTCTTGAGGAAGCTTGTAAGTTCGAGGACAAGTTGAAGGAGCTCCAGAGCATCTGTGATCCTATTGTTGCAAAGATGCAGCAGCAACAGGGCATGGGTGTTGAGGTGAGTGGCATTAGCCCAAAGATTGAGATTGTCGAGATTGACTAAGCTGTTTTCTACCTTCTACGTACAGGGATTTGTTTGAGACAAACTTAGATGTGAATATGCTTGTAATTAGTAGTACTAATTTTGGTAGAATAGGACACTAAATGTTCTGTGCATAGTTGATGGAGAGAGTATTGGCGCTGTAGTCTCTACAGGAACGTGAAAGAGATTTCGAAAAGTTTGACAGTAACCTACCATTTTTACAACTTCCTCTTACTTGTGAATTGCTCTGTAGTTTGATTATGTTACAAGTTCGATGATTTTTGAAGTCCTATGTTTTTTATACTTAATTTTTGGTTATATTCCGTGAGATGACAGGTGCTAGTGCTTGTCTATCAAATCAATTTGATGTATATAATTCTTTGAATAACTTGAATAAGGAATATAGATAACATCTGTTTGAGAGTCGTAACTAGAGCACTCATGTGAAACAAATGATGCCTAGACCTTAGTTTCAGCCTTATTTTGAGTGAATTGATCCACAGCTATGCACAAAAAGTGAAGGGTTTGCTGATTTTGAGCGGATTGATCCACAACTATGCACAAAAGCAGTTAAGGTGTGTGTGGGGATGTTGAAATATGTATGAGAATGCTGTCAAGAATAGTGCTTTACTAGAACAAGAGCTAAACAATACTCTACTTTTAAGTTAATGTGCATGAAAAATTGAAAATTAGTGTGTTATGTGTTGTGGTTGCTTCTGTGTATATGTCAATTTGATGCAATCTCTATATGATTAGTACTTCTATGCAATGAATTGAAATTAAGTAGCAGCAATTTCATTTGTACTACACTACATTGAACAACATCATAGCTTCAACTAAAAAAAAAAAAAAGCATAACAGCATGTCACTAGATCACATATCACAGGTGACCAGTATAAACAGTGGCAGATGTGATAAAATTGATACAAGTACTACTTCCCTGTCTCTTAAATAAAACGCTACATTTCAATACATATAAGAAACCAATGCCGCATTTTAATGCATATAAAACACCAATTGACGTTTAACCCTAAGTCACCATGCCGTTTGTAATGATGACATGAGCCATAAATTGGGTGTAAGTTTGTAAGGAGTCGTATTGATAATATTTTATTTTTAAATAATATTTGTACTATCAATTTTGGGTCAAAATAGTACTCCCATAATTTTACCCTGCTTGCCGTAGGTGAGTTATTATGACGTCAACCTTTTCAAAATTCAAAAACCAAAAATAAAACAGCGCCTCAGTGAATCTCCCTCCTCATCAAGACCTCAACTTTGCACTCGCCCTCTGGTCTAATTTCTCTGCCCACTTTTCCTTTTGAGAGTTTTGGGAGAGAGAAAGTGAGAAAATTATGAGTGGAGAAGGAGATCACAATCAAGGGCCGGCCATCGGGATCGATCTCGGCACGACATACTCATGTGTGGCGGTTTGGCAACACGGCCGTGTTGAAGTCATCACCAACGACCAAGGTAACCGTACTACGCCATCCTGTGTCGCCTTCACTCAAACTGAGCGCTTCGTCGGTGACGCTGCCAAGAATCAAGCCGCCACTAATCCTGCCAACACTATATTTGGTTTGTTTCTCTCTCTATCTTGATTGCAGCTGTTCTTAGTCAAACTAGTTTCGGCATTATAATGTATAAGCCCACACACTCAATTTGTGTTTGCATTTGAGTTCATGTACTATAAAATTTGTAATCGCATAAAAGTTTGGGACTTTTGCTGAATTACTACTCTCACCGTCCCTTTAACAATTTATGATTCCTTTCAAGAAATCATTTTAAACTCTCTCTCTCTCTCTCTCTCTCTTTTTTCTGAACACCTTTAAGCTGTCAAATGGGGCTTTTTGGACACTCAATTGATCATGATTTTGTTAAATAAGGGCGAAATAGTAGTAGCAACTATCTCCGATAATCATTTTAAAACCAGATGATGATCGATTTAGGGTCATGTTAAGTCAAAATTGTAGCTTAAAGGTGGTTCAAGTGTAATAGTAAAAGCTTTAGAAAATGTGCTTTCTTTAACAAAAATCAAAACGTTGGGTTTGTTAGAAACCTTTTCTTTGTTTTCTTACCTGTTCAAAAAATAGTAAAAAAAATCCAGTAGTGTAATGTCTAAAATGGGAATATTTCAGCTTTTTTGCTGAAAGTATTCACCTTGTTGGTTCTTTGGTCTGAACTAGTACTTCAAAACTAAAGATCAGTTGATAGAAACTAGTAATTGAAATCTATTATTACCTTGAGAGTATAAGCCTACTTGGAATTTGCTGTAAGTATCAAACTTGATTTGATTACTCGTTTCGGATCTACCCTGTTTTCATTAAGTTGCATATTTTGGCCTGAATGCTCAGATACCAATATTCATTAGAAAGCCGGAGTATTTAACTTGATGATTCGGGTCAGATTCCTCTTTTTATATATGTAGTTGCATTTTTTTGGCCTAAAGTGAATGATCTGATACCAATATTCATAGAATGCTGAAGTATCAAATTTAATAACTCATGTGAAGTAGTGATGGGATAGAGTACATTGAAATGATCAGTGGAGTAATGTAGGGATAAACTACATTGAAATTGTAGTTTTTATTATATGTATCATGTCACTTAAGATGCATTTCACAGCTAAAACTTTTGTTTATCAATTCAGTTTACAGATTTTGTGCACCCCTTTTATTAGTATGTTATCCCCTTAGCTTTCTAACTTCATACCTTGCATACTTATCAATTGATGACAGATGCGAAAAGGCTTATAGGTAGGAAATTTAACGATGAATCGTTACAAAATGACATGAAACTTTGGCCTTTTAAGGTTGTTGCTAGTTCAGAATCTAAAGGTGATAAGAAGCCTATGATTGTTGTCACTTACAAGGGTGAAGAGAAGGAATTTACCGCAGAAGAGATATCTGCTATGGTCCTCACAAAGATGAAAGACATTGCTGAGTCGTATCTTGGTGGCTCAACAGTGAAGAATGCTGTAGTCACTGTACCAGCTTACTTCAATAATTTGCAGCGTCAAGCAACCAAGGATGCAGGAACCGTTGCTGGACTTAATGTGATGCGTATAATTAATGAGCCAACTGCTGCTGCCATTGCTTATGGTCTTGAAAAGAAAGCTACTGGCAACAAAGTTGCTAAGAAAAATGTCTTAGTTTTTGATCTCGGTGGGGGGACGTTTGATGTCTCTTTGGTCTCAATTGAAAAGGACACCTTCGAAGTCAAATCGGTTAGTGGGAATACACACCTTGGGGGAGGAGATTTTGATTCCAGAATGGTCAAGCACTTTGTGGCTGAGTTTGAGAGGAAGCAGGGCAAGGACATCAGTGGAAACTCTCGGGCTATTGGAAGGTTGAGAGCTGCTTGTGAGAGGGCAAAGAGGATACTGTCTTCAGTGTCTGCTACTGATATTGAGATTGATGGCCTTTTTGAAGGCATTGATTTTTCTTCAAGCATTACTCGTGCACGATTTGAAAAGTTAAACTTGGATTTGTTCGAGGAGTGTATAAACCCAGTTGATAATTGTATGAAGGACGCTAAAATGGAAAAGAGTGATGTTCATGACATTGTCCTAGTTGGTGGATCGAGCAGGATCCCAAAAGTTCAGCAGCTTTTGCAAGAATTCTTTGGTGGCAAGGAGCTCTGCAAAAGCATCAATCCTGATGAAGCTGTTGCCTGTGGAGCTGCCACTTATGCAGCAATCTTGAATGGCCTAGATAACAAGGATTTTCTACTCGTAGACGTCGCTCCTTTAACTCTTGGTATTCTTACTCATTCCGGAGATATGGGTGTCCTAATTCCCAGGAACACTTCAATCCCAGTCAAGAAAGAGGGCATATATCGTACTGTACAGGACAACCAGCAGGTTGTGAGCATACGTGTGTACGAAGGTGAGAGACCCATAGCCAAGGACAATAACTTCTTGGGTAACTTTGAAGTCTTTGGAATTCCTCCAGCACCCAAAGGTGTTCCCAAAATCAATGTTTGCTTTGAAATCGATGCTGATGGCATCCTGAAATGCTCAGCCCAGGATCTGTCCACCGGCAACAAGAATGAAATTACAATTACAGATCACAGTGGGAGGCTCCCAAAGGATGAGATTGAGAAGATGTTGAGGGAGGCTGAGAAGTACAAGGCTGCAGATGAGCAGTACAGAAGGAAACTTAAAGCTATGAATGATTTGGAGAACTATGCCCACAACATGAAGCGCATGCTGAGATATCATGGCAAGAAGATTGGACGCAAAGATGAGAGAAAAATGGGGGATGCAATTGAGCAGTCAATTAAATGGCTGGATTGGAACTTCCTGCTTGCTGAAGTTTGTATGATTGAGGATAAGATGAAAGAACTTAAGGATATTTGTGAGCCAATAGTTATAAAGATGCACGAGCAGCATGATGCTGGTGTAGATACAAGCAGTACTGTCCCAAAGAGCGAGATCATCGTGCTTGATTAAACTGGGTTTGTGGTTGGGTATCTCTTTTGAAACAAACTTCAGAATATGCTAATATTTTGCTAGCAGAACAGACTAGACTTGTAACCACTACTCAGTTCTTTGGGTTGGTCTTTGTTTTGTACTTTTGAGAGAATATGACACTAATGCTCTGTGTCTAAGTTATACTCTATTAAGTACTTGATGGTGGCATCTTTTAGCCTCTGTGCAAGGAAGCGATTCACCAAAGTTTCCCAATTGTCTTCTTTCCTGCATTTCGCTGTTCCTGTTGCAGTTAACTTCAAATATTTGTTTGGCAATGTGACTGTAGCATGTTGAAGCCATTCTCCGTTTTAGTCAAAGGTACTTTTCATTTTAGCAAAATTTGCTGCCAATCCCCATATATAAACAATTTTTTTTTTTTTTTTTTTTTTTTTGTGAAAATCCTCTATTAAAAAAAAAAAAAAGTTGTGGCAAACGCCTATATTATGGAATTTTTTTTTAGAATAGGGTTGAAATGAAGACTAATTACCAAATTAGGCTGGGTCAAAAATTATTTACCATGGTGGTGTCCATGTAGGATTGGAAGACCACGTTCGGGCGATTTTTTTTTTCAGTGTAGCAGAGTAAAGTCGTTGTGGCTGAGGGCGACTTATCAAGAGGAAAGTCGCTATGGCTGAGGGCGACTTACGTTTCCACCATTTTCCTTGCTAAGTGGTCATATTTCATAAAAGGAAACTCGCCCTGGCAGAGAAAGTCGCCCTCAGCCACAGCGACTTTCAATCTGGTAAGTCGCCCTCAGCCACAGCGACTTTACTCTGCTACGCGGAAAAAAAAAAAAAAAAAATTGTCGGATCGTGGTTTCCCGATCCTACGTGGACACCACCATGGTAAATAGTTGTTGCCCCAGCCTAATTTGGTAATTAGTCTTCAATTCAACCCTATTCCAAAAAAAAAATTCTATATTATGCAAATGTGTTTAATCCCATCTCCGACCATTTTTTGAAATTTCCAGTGGGTTTTAAATTTTTCAAACCATTATGCCCCTGTCTAATACTCCCTCCATCACTAAATGAGTGTTACATTTGCCATTTTAATTTGTCACCAAATGAAAGTTACATTTCCTTTTTTTTACAACAAAGTTACCAACTTATTCTCCCACTTGCCCACTCTCTCTCTCCTTCACATGGGCACAACATCATTTTCTCTCTCCAATCACTTTCAAAAAGTAAGCCTAAATGGTCATTTCACCCATCTAATAAATTTCAACCAAAAAGTTAAATATAACCTTCATTTAGTGACGGAGGGAGTACATCATTCTATCCCCTTTACCCTTTCTTCCCTACTATCTTCGTTCACCCTACAATCTTCAATTAACCCAAAGTCCCAAATTAAAATAACCCAACTCACATTACTCCAAAATTTTGTCCTAATCATCATATTTAAAAAATCAAGAGAGATGAGATCGATAAACTCAAATAGAGAGATGAGAATGGAACTAATTCAACTACAACAGTTCTTCAATGGTACCGACTCTTGCTAAGAAGAGGAATGACAGCCAAGCCATAGAAGGAGGGAGGTTGAGGAAAAGAGAGTGAAAATCAGAGGCGGGATTGGGGGTATATGGGAGGGTTGTATGATACTTCCTTCGTTCCACATAAATCTTTACGTTATGATTTTGTAAAGTACAATGATTTGTTAAAAAGTACAATGATTTAGAAAGTAAAAGTTATATTTTTGAATTCATCTTAAAAAATATTTTCAAAATATCAAATTTTTATAATTTTTCGAGTTTATATAAATACAATTATTCATGGTCAAAGTATAGTTTCGAAGACCGCGCAAAATCCAAACGTAAAGATTAAAAGGAACGGAGGGAGTAGTATATCTTGTGTTTGCATTCTGAGACTGGAGGAGAAGAGGAAGATGGGTCATGCATGCCATTGAAAAGGCAATTGAGTGGCTTGACTGGAATGACAATCTTGAGGAAGTTTGTAAAATTACAATGTCTTGTGGGAAACTGATTCCCTCAAATCTGCCTTCTTTATACAGGCTTATTACAGACAAAGGAGGTTGAGTTTCTGAAACAGTACAATTGAAATCTGCCTCACTTGAGTTATAGCTTCATTAGCAAGAAAATCCGCAACTTGATTCTCTGATCTCATGGACCATGCTTTATCATGCATTTTCCAAACTTTTGATCAGCTGCCTGCGTTGCAGTTAGGGATGTAAATGGATCGGGTCTGGGTTGGGTCCACCTAGACCCAGACCCATTTAACTTTTTTAGGCCTGGACCCATACCCGCCCCAGACCCAACTAAAAACTTGGACCCAGACCCAGACCTATTGGGTCTAGCGGATCTGATGGGTCTTAAATGAGTTCAATAGAATTTTTCTATTTTCTTTATCTTTAAATCATTTTAAAACAAAAAATACATGGGACCTTTTTTGTTTATATTTTTTTTGTGATAATCTTAAACATGTACTTAAGTTTGGATTTAAGAAGTCTAATATTTTGTTTAAATGAAAGAAATATACTTTCGAAGTAAAGGACAATGTTCGAACAATTGATTATTTGAAGTATTAATGTTGAAATGAGTACAAATATAGTCATATTACTTATTACATTCACGTATGTTAAAATTTCATTGATATTGATTCCAAGACATGTATTATAAGAAAAAGATCCTCTCCAGTTAACAGGACAATCCAACAGTTGGATGTGAGGGGATGGAGAAGTGGGACCCAATCCACATCATTTCTTTCTCCCTCACAACTAATGCACTGGACCATTCAGTTAACTGGAGAGGATCCAATTCCGTATTATAAACCTTATGAATCATATATTACACTAAGTGAAATGACCATAAACGTTAAAAAAAAAAAAAAAACATAGGTAAGGTTATTGGGGCTTGGGTCGGGTCTGGGTTCATAAATGGTTCCAAACCAAACCCATTTAAGTGGACTCAGACCCATACCCGACCCATACCCGTTAAGACTAAAAAAAATAAGACCTATACCCGCAATAAACATGTCGGGTCTAATGGGTCTGGGTCGTGTCTAAGACCCATTGACATCCCTTGTTGCAGTGGTGAACAAGAGGTGTTAATGACGTTTCCCCTTTCTTCCTGTGCTTCGTCTCATTAGAGACAAGATGTTTTGTTTTTGGGTGGTGCTAGAATGACTTCCATTATGTTGAATCCTCCAGTAAAGTGTGCTCCCTCCATCCCATATTCATCTTTTCTATTTGACTTTTTGAGGTCAAACTTCACAAACTTTAACTATTAATTTGTGATAAATTATAAAGATTTATACAATATAAAAGCTACTATTATTAGATTCATTTTTATTAGTATTTTCAAAATGTCAACTTTCTACGAATAATTTTTATATTTATATAATTGTAATTATTTATAGTCAAAATGGTGTAATTTGGAGACTGCGAAAGTCAAATGGCGGAATTGGTTCTTGATACTCCTTTCGTCCCAATTTGTTTGTTAGATTTGACTAAAATGCGCATATAAGAATATAGTCAAATCATTCTAAGTGGTATGACATAAATTTTGAGTTCCGAAGATTGTCACTAGTAAAGAAATCAATATTCTCAAAAAAAAAAAAAGAAAAGAGAAAAGAGAGAAAAAAGAGTTAACTAAGGAACAATGAACATACATAATTTATCATTTAATGCTAGCAATTCATTGGGAACAAACTTGTGGTATTGTTGAAATATTAAGTCTTAAATTATTTCAAGTACTCCCTCTGTCCCTCACTTTCCTTAACATTGTACTATTCACACAAGAATTAAGGAGGGTGTATTTGGACTATTTTGTCCTTGGTTGATAAACATTAAACTAATGGGTAGTGGGTGTGAGAAACATTAAAATAATA
>BSSO01008529.1:0-10072 GCA_030267885.1 Mesembryanthemum crystallinum
AATGGAAAGCAGGGGAGGGGGCAACCACCTATAACTCGGCCTAGTTGGGCGTTACCATACTAGCCCCCCCGCGCTGTGGAATGTCCGGTTTGAGCCATAGCTGCTTCTCAGAAAGAGGGAGCCCGTCACCACAGCACACACAAGTGCTAGTGAGTTGAACGAACTGTCCTGATAACCTCATGGGGGTCCAGCTCTACCCCATCCACTTGTACAAAGTCAGGCATTACTAATGCAAGCACTTTCAAGCCAAAAGTGAGCTGATACAGAATAACTATACAAATAAGCCAAAGCTGATAACTGGTGTTTATCAAAACATAAAACACATCAAAAGCACCAACAGCTATATCACTAAATCAACATGACACGAACATGACAATATCTTCAAGAACTTCATCAAAAGCTCATGATATAAACATTAAAAGGCAAAACGGATCGCTACTTCCCGATGTTTGCATGATGAGTTATCAGAGCTCGGAGACCAACGAGCACCTCTTCTTGCGCTGCCCTTTTGCTTGGAATATGTGGCAGTGGCTCTTTGGTATCTTTAAGGAACATTGGATTTGCCCAGCTGATTTGTCACAGATGCTTCAGATTTGATTCAGGGGTTTCGGGTCGAGGGAGAAGAAAATTCTTTGGAGATGTGTATGTTTGCTCTAGTTTGGTGCATTTGGCTGGAGAGAAATACTAGGGAGTTTAGAAAACAGTTTGTCTTGGATGCTCTAGTCTGGGATAGGGTAGTTTTCTTAGCTTCTATGTGGGTTTTTGCCCATAGGATTTTCCCCAGAATCCCTTTTCTGGGCTTTACTTTACTGATTTATTTGTAATGAGGATATCTTGTCCTCTCTTTGTTCACATTTGCTTTTAATACAATTACTTTCCTTGTCTAAAAGGCAAAACGATTAAACAGACGAGCATCTTCAATATCAGACTGCTGTAGAAAATGAGCATGAGGTTGTGAACTTGAAAATTTAGTAAATGTGTCATCCTTCATTCCTCTTGTGATTCTACATTGACCTAGTATCATGCCATTCTGTTCTCACCACACTGCCATACATACTCTTGTTGCCACCCACCTCCCTCCTATTACCAAACCATGCTATAGCTGAATAAAGGCAGCACAACCATAAGAGCCAACAAGCCTCACTGAAAGTATCTATGAAAAGATGTTCCTATAGCCTTGGAGAAAAAAGCAACAAGCAGTCAAGGACCAGATCCTAAGACATGGAATTAAATTCATACCCTTCCATACATTGACAATTCTTTTGGAAACTATTGAGTTTATGCTCAAACTAATGTATAATAAGCAATCGCTTCACTTGTTCAGGCCGATTGGAAAGTTGACAGATGTGACCGGAAATGGTGACCGGCAATCTCTGTTGTGAAGGGAGCACCCGGCGAGTTCCAATTTTTTCTTTACATGCAACTCGCAACTTAGGGTTTGTATGAATCAAGGGCTTCGATTAAGGGTCAAATTTGAAAGAATTTTCTGCAATTAATTGAGGACTTTGGCTCGAAAATAGAATCTGATGCATGGGGAATTATCTTGTATTAGCCATTTCTTATACTCACTCTGTCTTGCTAGTGCGAAGTGGCAAAGAAGCGCGCGCCTCAGTGCACTTTCAGGCATCGCTCCCTCTGGGTCTCACTGAGGCGCTAAAGGCTGGCGCCTCTCCGCCCCTCGCGTTTAAGCGTGCCTGAGGCGCGCTTTTTAAATCTAAGGCAGCCACATTAAAAACTCATCAAGTATATAATTGTTTTTTTTCCCCCTAGGAACATTTATCATATTTTTCTTTTTCCTATTCTCTTTTGTAGGTAAGAAACTGCTCCTCTCAACTCAACCTATCTCAGGCCAGAATGTTGCACCCTCTCTCCCGTAAAGATTATCAAGTTTAGGGAAGGTAACAAAATAAGGGAACAATATTTATTGTATTGTTATCCTCTATGTTTTTAACTTTCACCCTATCACCATTGAGATCTTTTTGCCTTTTTCAAGAAACTTGACAAGTATTTCGAGGCATCCCAAAATAGAAATTTTAACACTCTTTATGGGACAAAGGAAGTACCATTCTTCCTAAATTCCTTAAACTACATAATCCGTAGGAGTGGTATGATACCCATGGTTGAGGGACAAATATAATTGCTAAGATGGAGGATGTAAAGTTTTGGAGGTTACGACACCTTAAAAATGAAAGGAGCAACCACCGACTCCTAATTTGACAGCAAAATATAGAAAAGAGAAAATCTTCTAAAAGATAGAGCACAACACATCTCCCAAAGGTCTACCCAAGAATGAGACCTTGTACAACAAAAAGACAAATTAACTAGCACCGGTTAAGCTTTATCAAATTGCAAATACTGAGACTAAGTTTCCACCGTTCAAAATCAACCACAACCAACTACCTTGAGACTCTAGTTTTTTTGATAAACATAGTTTATGAAAAACACAGAGACTACAACTCCAACAATTTACCCAATTTTTGTTCCAATACCTCCAAAATAAAGCACTAAGTACACACAAATAGAAACTGCAAACAAAATAAAACTGACCTAGAAACAAAGAAAAAAAATGCAGTACCTTCAGTAGTTGGAGATCCTGCTTCAATTCAGGCGTGACAGATGGGGCAGGCATGTCAAACCTATAATTCATATTCCACAACAAACCCACATTAACATACACATAAATTACCCAAAATTAGCAAAATCTCGACAGTAAAACCCTAACACGACAGGGGGAATGCATTACCAATTATTGCCGGTGGTGTCTTTGACTTGTTTCCGAATCAACTTGTTGAGCTTTCTAGGGTTATTTGGCGGAACATACAACCCATCAATGAGCTCTGACGTGGGCTTATACAGGGTATTAATTTGTTGAGTGACATTGGATGGCTTACCCACCCCGGTCGAGGAGGAAACAGAGGAGAGAGATGTGAGCTTGGGCTCCCATGTCAGGCCGATCACCGGCTTGTTTTCCGCCATTTTTGCTGTGATGGAGCTCTCTGTCTACAGTAGAAAATGCAACCAATGAGAACTGAGGGAAAGAGGGCTAATTGAGGGTTTAAGATTTCACAACTCTCAGGGTTTATAGATCAAAAGGGATTGACAAAGGCAAACAGGAGACACAATACGATGACCACTGACCAAGTTAAAGCATTTTTTAATAATTAAAAAAAAAAAACAATAATAACAAAATACTTATATCACAAACTAATAGTACCCGCAAAAAGGTTCTTCCAAGTGAAAGAAAGCTATGGCTGTAACAACACAAAAACGAATGATGCGGGCATTTATCATCAAATGCAACAAGATAATTGAACTTGAACCAGCATTTACCAGTTGTGTTATGAAGCAGGCAAAATGAAACCCTAGGTTTTAGAGAATTGAAGAGAGAGATGGAGATAGGGAAGGAATAATAGAGTACCTGACTAATGTTGAGGGCGGCGGCGATAGGCGGCGGTTGGACCGAAGTTGGCGGCGCCGGCGGAAGGAGAGAGAAAGATAAGCAGGGGACGGTGGTTGTTGGTGGTCGGCGGCGCTCGCGGTGGAGTTCACAGAAAGAGGAGAGAGAGAGAGAGAGAGCAGTCGACCTACCTAAGGGACAAGGAGCGAGGTACTACCATTTGTTGGAAAAAGCTTATTGGACGGGAAAGAAAAGAATTTGAGTATATTGTTTTGAGAAATTATTATGGAATCTTGGGTTTGGAATTTTTTTTTTAAAAAAAAAAAAAAAAAAATAGGTATTTGATACCAATATTCTCAAGTTTGCCCGGTAAAACAATATTCTTCCAAGTTGAAAATTATACAAATATTACAATATTTGCACTTTTGTCACAAAAATGTGCAGTTTCCTATCGCCTTTAACCTTGTTAACGGTTTGATGACATGGCAGTTCTAAAATATAATTAGGAGTGTCACATCAGCAAACCGTTAACAGAGGTTAACGGCGTTAGCAAACTGCACATTTTTATGACAAAAGTGCAAACGTTGGAATATTTTTGTATAATTTTCAATTTGGTAATAATATTGTTTTATCGCGCAAACTTGGGAATATTAGCATCAAATTTTCCTTGAAAATATAATAAAAGCTAGTTTTGAAAATAAAAATGTAATCCATCGTTGGCACAATTCCTCAACCTACATCAGGTGAAGGTGTCATCAAATCAGCTTACCAAATTTCATTTCAGATCAATCTGTTCACTTCATGTAAGGTCAGGTCGTTCTATTCAAGTCGTTCTATTCTATTCATTCATTTTTCTTTTCACAGATTACTATTCATTCGGTACAATTCAGTTCAGGGCAGGTCTTTCAGTTTAGTTCAAGTCATTTAGTTCAGGTCAGGTCTGGTCGTTCATCTCAGTTCAAGTACTTTCAAGCGAACTGAACACACCCTAAAAGTAACTCAAAACCGATTATTCAATTACATTAACTCGAAATTATGCCCCAAACCAAACCGAATAGTTACAATTTAATTTTGACCCAACTATCCGAAATTATCCTAACTGCAAAAAAAAAATATAGTTGACACGACAACCCATATCAGTAATTAATATAGTTTCTTTCCTCTTGCCAAAAATAAAATAAAATAAAATAATATAGTTGACACGACAACCCATATCCGAACAGAACACAAATTTAACCAATTTGGATGTGAAGAACACAACTCAAATCAAATAGATCGGAACCCGAATCAAACATAAACCGATCCACAACTAACCTGAAGCAAACATTATACAAACTCGAAATGAACCGAACCTAAAACCGAACGAACATATTAATTGGAAAAAAAAAAATTGTCTTTTTTGTTTTTTTGTCATTTTATCTCAAACTAATTTTTTAAAAATTACAAGTTTGTAGATATTATTTAAATAGATAGTATTAATGAATTATGATGGTGGATTCTATACATTATTAGTTACACTAGACTTTCCTAGGAATTAAAGTTCATCTCAAAAACACAAGAGGTGTTTGGCCTACTGGTAAACAAGTTTTGGCTTATACACCAAGTCACGGGTTCAAGTCTTATGGGGAGCACCTACACGAATTTATTCGTGGAATACCCGAGGTCATGGGTTAGAAGGTGCCCTTTAACCACGCTCAAAGAGGGAGGAAGTTCCTCTTTGTANAAAAAAAAAAAAAAAAAAAAGTTCATCTCAAAAAAGGTGCATCCTCAAGTCAGAGTATAAACACTCATTTGCCAAGGGCGAATGTCTAATCATAATGCTCCCACAATTGTTTGCTTCCTCGTCAATTTTTGACTAATAATTTTGAAAAAAAATGAAGCATTATGTAAGGTTTTATCTTATTTTAACCATTATAGATTGAAATCAAAAACTATCCATCTCTCTCCCTCTTTTCTCTCTAGAAACCTTGACTCCATTTTGAATTTTAGGAGTTGAAACCGCTAATGGTAAGCCCTAATCTCTTTATTTTTTCGCTCTTTTTAGTCTTGTAGTTGATCATTATCGAATAAAATTAGTCTCTCCTTTTGTGAGAGTTAGCTTATGCCATTTATTGGGTTTGGTTGTCTCTCCTTTTGTGAGAGTTAGATTATCCCATTTATTAGGTTTGGTTGTTTCTCTCTGTCTAAGAGTATTGTTGGCTTTTAGTTTGTTTGGTCGTATAGTACAACGCAGTGGCAGACCCATAAAATTTTGAATGAGGGTGCGATAAAAGAGATAAAAATTTTCTTCACCCTGTTAGGACGTGGAAGCAGTTTTTTACAGTTTCATTTTTTTTTTTCATTGAAGTATAATTTTTTCCCTTCTAAAATCATTTGTTTTCTCGGACAATTCTTATATCATTTTTAAACTGAAATAAAATAAATACACATCAACAACAACAATTGCATTATTTTTTCAATTCACAAATCATGATATAAACTTACAATTTAACACGAAATGCCATAATCATCTTTAAGACATCAACTAAATCATAACAAAATCATACTTCACATAAGTTTCCTGTAAAAAAAAGAAACAAAAAGTGCTTGCTCTACTACGGGTTAAATCCCTTCCACAATTCAACCATATCAAGGCGGTATCCTCAAGCAAATATAGACCCGGTGTAGTTTCAATTTTGCTCCTATTCAAGAAGTTGATATGCATGCAGTTGACATATATTTAGAGTAGTTAGCCTCCAAAGCTACGATTGTAAAATTCAATTTAGTTCAATTTGACAACTTACTTTTATTTATTCTCATTATAGAAACATTATAGATTTCCCATTTTTTTTCCCAAAAAAATAAAATACTGATTAAGAGCAATAATATTTACAAGAATGCTAAACTCCTCATGGGGTTGTACTACTACTATGTGGTTATTTATACTTCATGGTCAGATTTTTCCAAAAAGTAATTTGAGGTGTCATTGGGCTCCTTTCCATCAGTCTTCTCATGCTCCCTTTCCCCTGACTAACCTTTGCTTTTAACAATAGCTAGTATGGGTGCAAGGTAAATATGAAGAAATAATAGTTCAGCTTTTATTGTGAATCTCAGCCAAATTTTCAGAAATCGGTGTGCAACGGACCCTCATAGCTTGCCGTGCGTCCGTCAATGGTACAACGGTAGATCTTCTTCTTCAAAAGATCGTCTACAATATCGAATCTGAATATTTATCAAAGCTTTGGCAGGGCCTTTCGCAAAAATTCTATAATATGGGAAACAGTGATGAAAAGGAAGTCACTCGTAATTGTTACATCTCAAGTACTAGATAGCTTTTCAAATTGAATGTATTCTGATATTTTAGATTTCTATGTTGTTATATTAGTTGACATCTGTAGATGCCGTATGTCTTTTCATTAATGCAAATTTTATTTTCCCATAAAAAAAAAAAACTATTGTGGATTGAATATAATGTTTTTTCATGGGTTTATACATCTATAAAAGTTGTAAAAGGAAAAATAATAATTTAATAAATAAACTAGTGCTATGTCAATGTTAAGAGCCGACATAAGTTACTTGTAACCACTTTGGTGTAACACCAGTAAAAAAAAGCAAACACAAGTACAAATTATGGATGTTAAAGCAGTTTAGTCCATCTTACTATTCATGATATCAAATGTAATTCAAACTTTCAGGTCAAACGGGTAGTGACCCTAAACTTTCCCGATTAAATGGGTTCAGGTAAATTTTAAAATTTTTGTCAGAAACCTGAACATCGGGTAGGGTTCAGGTCGGGTCACTTTTAGACAAGTCTACTAGTAAATAAATCAATCAATATTTCATCCGTAATGTATATGTATGCTAAAGGATTATGAATTGTTAAAAAAAAGATCCAATTAAAATTAACATTGATCTGTATTCAAATATCAAAAATCCATATATGACTCGGTTCCATATTGACTTGACGGATTTGAACTCGTATTTAAACCGACCTGAAACGACACAACAAAAGATAACCCAAACCCGACCAACCAAATAAGAAACGATTCCAATTGACCCAACTCAACAATGTGTTGACCTATTAAATTGAAAATCTAACCTGAACACTCATATATGATCCAACCCAAACCCAACCGACCCCAAATACAAGGTTGACCCAATTAACCCGATCCAAAATCGCAGCAATCCGATTGACCTATTTGTCATGCCTAGTAAAAAAAAAAGTTTAAAATAAGCGACTTGAGACATTCGAATGAGTAATATGTTTCATTTGACATAGGAGGTTGGATGGAAAATGAGAAAATGGGTTAATTATAATAAATTACTCCCTCCGTTCACTTTTTAAGGCCATATTTTCTATTTTGGTATGTTTACAATTTAAGGTTACACTCCCAATTTTGGCAAAAAATTCCCTTAAAAATATCAAAATACCATTAACTTTTTCCCTCTCATCAAAACACTATCACCTTTACACCCACTAGTAAAGTAAGGGCGATATGGTCATTTCCTTCTCTCCTTAAATATTGTGTCCAATAGTGAGTGCCATATTAAATAGTGAACGGAGGGAGTAGTATTTTTCAAACAAAAAAGTTAGGTATAGTCAGACATAAACCAATAAACCAATTCAACAATAAAAGGGGCACTATATATTTAAAAAAAAAAAAAAAAAACTAGTTTTTCTCCCCGTGCGATGCACGGAATGTAACATAAGTCAATAAGTGCCATTATCTTACGGTGTTTATTTATCTTTTTTCTTTTTTTTTCCATTGGAATGGTTTTCACTTTTTATTGGATATATATGCAATTATTTAGTATAAAAAAATAATACAAATTATTAATCGAACTATGAGAAAGTATTTTCACCACTTTTAAAAATGTGTTTCAATTATAGTGTACTCAAGTATTTTAAGAATACATTACACAGTTGGAAAAATTGAAAAGTTGATTACATATAAAATGAAGAGAAAGATAGGAAAATAATACAAAATTTAAACACAAAATATTATATTAAAAGTGAGAGTAATTATTATTGTAATATATGGAGTAATAAATTATTTTAATTGTCATTAATGAGTTAGACAAATAAATTAATTAGATAAATTTATTTAGAGTGATTTATATGAACTTTTTTTTTTTTTTTTTTAGTAATATCTTGCTTGGCAATTGAGTTGGTGGGCTAGTCTAAGGGCCGGTGACATGTGGCGAAGGGTTGTTGTGTTTTAATATATATTAATAGATATTACCCATGATGTAGAAAAATCCAATACACATAACTTCATAAAGAATGTTTTTTACTTTCTTTAATTGTACAAGCCAAGGGCCCGAGACCATATAACATTTTGAGTTGTGACTCCTTCACCTCTAAGCCTAATGACTAATAATTTCTCTCAATTCTCTTACATTTTGATGCATGAATATTTGCGCGACATTCCTGTTGTTATAGTTAATAAAGTCCTTTATTTTATTTAATTTTTAAAAAGGCAAGAAAGCCAAGATCATCTTTAGTCCTCAAAAGCTGATCTTACGTGTCATTCACCAACAATTGGTGAAGGACGGATCGAAACAACTATTACATCTAGTCGAACAAAAAGAAAACATACAAGAACTAGTTAACCAAAATTACTACAACAACTCCAAGAAATTCTAAAACAAACCGACAAAAGTAACCAAACATCTTCAATCGACTTCACATTCAATTTGAAAGGCAGATTCGTCAACCCCGAGCTGAGAACTCTTGGATCTACATTGCCCATTCTATCAACGAAGCCTTGACGACTTGATGAGATCCTTTGACTTTCCAATGATGTCAGTAGGGCTAAAAATGAGTCGAACCAAACTGAGTATCGATGTGCTCATACTCGACTCATTTGTTAAGCGTAGTATCAAATTGGTGCCCGTGCTCGGCTCATTTATCATCGAGGGAGCTTTGACCAAGCTTTGGCCGAGTATGTTCGCGGGTTGCTCATGAGTAAGCCGGCTTTTTTCGAGTATATAGGTACTTAAACGAGTAATAGGGTGCTCATACTCGGCTCATTTATTAAAAGAGTATCAAATTGGTGCTCGTGTTTGGCTCATTTATTATCAAATGAGCATTGACCGAGTTTTGATCGAGTATGTTCGCGAGTCGCTCACGAGTGTATTGACTCGTTTATGGCCATAGATTTCGGGTTTGAGGACCCTACCTCCTTAATTAAATCTCAACAACACTAAGTTTGGCTAATACTTTGTAATTAAATCATACACTTAATCTAAGTATATACGCAATTTTCAAGGATTAACAGTGTAATTAATGATATCTCCTTATTTTTCACCATATTCCAGAAGTTGTAAATTTTGCGCGACGGATGGAGTATTATATGATTATCTCTAATATCTTTACCTGGTTAGTAGTTGGAGGCTCAATCAATAAGAATATATCTATAATCAAAGGTTCAAAGCAGGTGACTACTAAAATTCGAACTCAAGATCTATTGGTCATTGTAACTGATGCATGAGCATCAAGAAGATTATTATTTTATCAATTGAGAGTCTTATTACTTGTTTCCTAGTTTATTTTTGAGTCATTATAGTAAAGATATTTTAGGAGTTTTTTAGAAAATTCAATCTTTTAGGAATTTTATCTTTTAGGAAGGTCATCTTATTTAGGTTTCCTAATTCTAGTTAGTCTAGGATTTAGAAAGTTTCCTAAAGTCTATT
>BSSO01008530.1:0-10070 GCA_030267885.1 Mesembryanthemum crystallinum
ACAGTGACAACTATGATGCAATGTTTCTCCTACTTCTCAGTGGCAACAGGCCTGCAAGCTAATCCACATAAGTCTGACATGTATATGGGAGGTATTACACACACAATGAAGTTAAAGTTGCTGAGTATTACTGGTTTCAACCAAGGCTCATTTCCAATGAGGTATTTGGGAATGCTCCTATTCCCTACTAAATGGTCTAAAACTGATTGTGTCTTCCTCATTGAGAAGATAACTTGTAGAATTAAGAGCTGATCTACAAGACACCTGTCCTTGGTAGGCAGAGCACAACTCATTAACTCAATCTTATACACATTGCATGTTTATTGGGCCTCAATTTTCATCCTACCCAAAAGCATTATCAAGAAGATTGAAGAGACTTGTAATAACTTTATTTGAGGACAGAACAACACAAACATCCCTCTTTGGGATAAAGTGTGCCTACCTAAGAAATTTGGTGCCCTGGGGTTCAAAAATTGCAAACATTGGAACAAGATGGCAGTAGCAAAGCACATATGGGCTGTGGCTCAAAAGAAGGATTGCCTTTGGGTAAAGTAGGTGAATGGTGTATATTTAAAAGATGCAGATGTTTACTCCTACCAACTAATTTGAATTGTAGTTGGTATTAGAGAAAGATAATGAAGTTGAGGGGTAGCAACATTAGTCTAATTAACTTCCCACAGTGGCCACTTGATAAGAATGGTGGTTACTCCATTAAGCTGGGGTATAAAACTATCTTGCAAAGGTTTGAAAAATTCAAATGGAGGAGCATAGTATGGGATAGTGAGGCAATTCCCAGGATCAAATGCATGACGTGGCTCATCACTCAAGAGATAGACTACAAAGAATGAATGTAACACAAGACACAACCTGCCCATTGTGTTCTATTGCAGTGGAGTCTTTTTTACACCTCTTATTCTCATGTTCATACTCCCACGAGCGGATCAAGAGGGTGTCCAGTTGGCTTCACATCCAAACCCCTATCTGCTTCAAAGACTGGATGAATTGGCTTAATAGGAAAGGGCCAAGTACCTGCTACCTCAAGATAATCAAAAGGATCATTGCAGCAACAACATATTATATTTGGACTGCAAGAAACCACATAGTGTTCAGAGGCTCTGCATACCCCCCAGATCTGGTCATAAAGCAAGTCAAGAAAATTCTAAAGCTTAGATTTAATCATGTCAAGTGTAACAAACTCAATAATGAGGTTTTAGCCATTTTTAATCTTGTCATTAATAGCTATTAGGCTTGTAATGTATGGTAGAGTGTACCTTTCCTAGAAGGTGCCTCTCTCCACACAACCTCCCTAATTTCTTTGTAAGGGACTTAACATTTGCTTGGTGCTTTGGTAATAAAATACTATTATTATTACCAAAAATAAAATAAAATAAAAATTAACTTAACTTATTATGATTCAACTAAATTGAACTGAACTTATTGCAACTGAACTGTACTGATCTGAACTTATTGCGATTGAAGTGAAGTGAAACTTAGGGAAATTCCAGTTGGTACCCTTGTAGTTAAGATATTTTCAATTGGTGCCCAATATTTCTACGAAATCCAGATGGTGCCCCTATATTTTTTACCTTTTCTACTTGGTGACCATTTTTTTTAAGAAAGTTGCTAATTGAGGTGATTAATTTATTGATTTTGCACATATCCTCTGTATCTACTTCTCTAATGCTTCATCTTGATCATTCATAATGTTTTAAGGTGCAAAATTAAAACTTGAATGACATAATAATAAGCTTAGGGGAGCAAAATTAGAGCTTAAAAGTGAGGATTGAGGGACTAATCAGTTGAGGAGAAATTGAAAATGGGTGGTAAAATCAAGATAAGATGCCACGTCTACAAATTAACAACTCAATCAACATTTCTATTAATATTTAGGTCACCAAGTAATAAATGCTAATAATACAGGGATACCATTTGGATTTTAAAAAGATTTTGGGCACCAACTGAAAAGGTCTTAAAACTCAAGGGTACCAATTAAAATTTCCGTGAAACTTATTAAAATAAGTAGTTGCCATTGTAAAATTTTCAGAAAAGAACAGGCACTCACTGACCAATGGTCTCACTCAGTCACTCGTCCATTTCGCATTTGCTATTTCCCATTCCCCGACAACAGAGCTGAGCCTCAGTTCTCCTCTCTATCTCTCCATTCTTATCTACACCCACCGTCTTCCTCTACTGATCGCCGACCCGCCATTGGAAGGCAACCGCATGCTCTAAGGTATGGTTTCTCTCTCATCCTCCATTTTCACCGATTAATTACATTTCACATATATAGTTGTTTATTTCTGATTTTGAAATCAAAAACCTTAGATTTGTATGTCACTGATATACCCTGTTGATTTATTCGCAAAAACTTGCTACGGCCGTCGTATCCCGTGTCGGATCGGGTCGACGAGATACGGCCCTTTTTGGCGATTTAGAGTAACTGAGGGTTTTGTAGGTTGATTTCTTGAAATTGGTTGCAAGAAGAATTTCTTGTGTGATGTTCTTTGCATTTTTAGATTAATATCAAATAATGAATCGTTATTATATTTGTCTTGCTTATTATTGGTTCAATTTTTTTTTTTTTTTTCCTTACAAGAAAATCAGTTGCTAGCTATCCACATTGTTGAAATCTATTGTTCTGAACCTCAAAAGTGGTTGTTATTTTTATTCTTCTTGTTTTGCCATTGTTTTTGGCTTGAAGGGTAGTAAAGTAGTAGTTACTTAACTATTATAATTTGAACTATTGTTCATCATCATTGTGATGCTGCCTACCTTGAATGCGGTGTTTGTGGCTCATGTCTGATGCTCATAGACTTTAATTTAACCTTCATGTTTCTAGAACTGGAGACCATATATACATGTTGCTGGTGCAATTATTGAGGTGTACTTGAAACAATTTGTTTTGAAATGAAATACTCTAAATTGTGTGGAGGAGCTGGGTAAGGCTTTAACGGGTAAGGGGAAGAGCTTGGTTTCCGGATTGGGTATTGGTAAGTAGTGCACTGTGATTATTTTTGGACTTGTGACTTTGTTCCATATTATTTGGATTAAATTCTTTAGATCATCTTCTCGATAATTACCTCCTCATCTCTCAACAATGCTTCTTAAGAGGATCTAATCATGATGCAGAATGAACGCATATGTGAATGAATGGTTGATTGTAAATCAAGTTTTCTAAGGTTTTGATTCTCTCGATTGAAGTGGAACTATGGCGCAATCGGAAGCTTCGCTAGAGTAAATTTTCCTTCAGATTTAGATTTGGGCTTCGTAACGAGAGAGAGAAAGGGCTAGTGCAAATGTCCAGCAGTTACTGGGCCCCCTCTAGTAAATGCCACCCCATAAATAAATAAATGTCACCCCCATTAAAAGTAAAATTACCCATAACTGTGTAATTCGTGTTATGCTAAACAATTTGGTGTTTAATTTGATGAATGTATGTCAACAAATGTACAAGTTGATTGAATACATCTGGAAACGCTTAAATGCTACTCCCTCCATCCCACCATTACATGGACATTGCACTATTCATGGCAAAAATAAGGATTGGGAAAAAAGATTGAGATTGACAATTATACCGTCAACTTGAAGAAAGTAACGAGTGGTTTGGGATTTTTTTTTTTAATATTTGGGTAAAGTAGGGGGTGAGAGAGATGAGAGAGAGAGTGAGTATTTTATTAATTAAAAAAATCAAAATTATTAGAGAGATGGTGGGTGGGGTTCTTTGACTTTAGTGGGGATGAATAGTAGAATGTCTACCTAATAGTGGGACAAGCTTATGCACACAATGTCCACGTAGTAGTGGGATGGAGGGAGTATTGGAGTTGCTATGAGACTCCATTTGCTAAGTTACGGAAATAGCGATAAATCATGTTCGTTTAGCTCATTGTTTGTATCAACATTAGATGGTTATGGATCACTCGGTTTGGTGAAGAAATATGTGTATTTCGTAACATTTGAGCTTGTTTTTAATACCTTTTTTTTTTTTTTTCCAGATCTCGCAGTCCCGAACGGAAAGCAATAAGTCAAACGGAAAATTTACTCGAGCGAAGCTTTCAATTGTGCCACAGTTCCACTTCAATCGAGAGAATCAAAACCCTAGAAAACTTGATTTACAATCAACCATTCATTCACATATGCTTTCATTCTGCATCATAATCAGATCCTCTTAAGAAGCATTGTTGAGAGATGAGGAGGTAATTATCGAGAAGATGATCTACAGAACCCATCACTTCATCATCAAATGCTAGATTGCAATTTGTTGTTTTTCTTCGGATTTTTCCATGATTAGGGTTTTTGTGTGCAAATTTTCAGGGCAGGAGGAGAAATGGGGCTGAGAAGACGACAGTTGAAGCAATGGACTGTGGGAATGAGGGGAATGGTGGGGAAGTTAGTGGTTGCCGCCATTGTCGTCGTCATTTGCACTTTCTCTCTCTTCTCTTCTAGAACTGCCATTCAATCTACCACTAAAACTGAGGTCAGCTCCAGGTGAATTTGATTTTGGAACATTTTTGTTGGCAATTTTTGTATACTACAATGGCTTAGTGTTAGGCACTGCTTGTTGTGATACTCGAAGCTCAACCCGTATCATATTGATAGTAGTATACTGATTCTTTCCGATAAAAGCATAAATTAGTCTCCAAATATACGTTGTAAACTAGTACTTAATTGTTTCCAGACGGCCGTTAGCCCAATTACAACTAATTTCTTGAAGCTAGATAGGACATATTAGATTTGCGTATAGGCCCCGTTGCAAAATGACTCAAGAATCTTCGACTGGAGAAACCGACACAAAGCAGCTGTTGAGGAAATGAGCACACTTGAGTAACAACTTGTAAAAAGGGTGGGTTCTAGTGATGCCAGATTTTGTCAGCAGTAATGTGGAAACATAGTTAAGGTTGTCCTAAAAGGATCGCCCTTTAGATATATAATGGAAATTGTCTATTAGCAGGACAAAAGCAGCTGGAGTGATTTTTTTTCCCTGTTTATGACACGTCTATAAACAATGTAGTCAAAGTGAACTACTATCTAGCAATTTCCCTTGTGATCACTGCTGACATTTGCTAAATGAAAGAGTTTTGTGATATGTAGGGTGTAGCACTTGTTTGATATGCATCCACGTAGGTAGTCAACTGTTTACATGTCTTTCAATGATTCAGTGTTATCACTAGCTAGCTACATTAACCTGCTCTATGTTGATTATTAAGCGGAGATTAAGAATATTCCTAGTAGCTGGTTGAAACAGTGAGTTTTCCCTTCATAATAATTATCTTTAACGGAAAATAATGGACTAAATCTGTGGAGCCAAAAGATTCACTACCTTTTGGCTTTGGAAATGAATGGCCTAAATCAAAATGGCTAATAAAGTTGCCTGCACTTCTTATTTTATTGTGACGATACTGATAGTCATCACATTTGGAATCAAGGGTCAAACGGAAACCTCTCTTTTATCACAGGGGTAAGGCTGCTTACAACCAACCCCCCCTACCTCGCCTAGGCGAGAGTCTCTTTGGAGGCATTGGGGTGATGTTGATGTAATAATTATCTTTAACGTTTGGCATTGTTTATTTGCCAGATCAATTTGGAGGAACTTTGGGAAACTGCTCCATCTGAGGGTTGGAGGCCATCTTCTGCTCCTCGTTCTGATTGGCCACGTAATATTTTCTGTTTTTGAGCCTTTTTAGATAGATTGATTTTCAAAACAAAGTTATATCCTCAGCCGGTTAACTGATTAGCCTCCTTCATCGCTATTAATGCAGCTCCCCCCAGCCAAACCAATGGTTATTTGCGTGTTCGCTGTAATGGTGGACTGAATCAGCAAAGGACTGCGGTTTGTGTCCTTACCTTGCATTTTCTCTTATTTATTTATTATGTTATTTTCCTTCTAGGATTTGCGAAAGTTTCGTTATTGCTGTTGTCTTCTTCACAATGTCAATCATGGGCCCACGAAACTCTAGACATGTAACTTAAAACTTAGAGAGTGTGAGAATGAGTTTACACTTACCTACTTGTGAGTTCTGGGGTCATCTGGGACACAAAAAAGTGCATCAGAACCATTTTTCTGATGATCTATCTAGGTCTCCTGGGTACCATCATCTGCGTTCAGGCAATCTTGGATCCTTGGTGTTTTTGGATTGAATTTTCCGAGCAATGCTTGTAGGTTTGTTTGGAACATAACTCCAAAGGAATGCAGAGAGTAGAGAATAGAGTTAAAGAACTGCACAAAAGACATTTAAGCGCAGATTTGGGGGGCGGGGGTACAATCGTCAAGTATCTCATCTGTCCAATCAGGTGTGTCCAATTTGTAACATGTCTTGTCCACCTTTGGCTCTAAGGCGACTTGATGATCGACTGTTTGGTAAGTTTAAACTTCCATTTTTGACTTCTTGCTTGAATAAGTAAATGCACGTGAAAAGAGCTTTCTCAATGAGATTCTTTGGCCGTATGTTGCAGCAAGTAGTTACATTTTAGTTTTGGTAAGAGGGAATAACTACACATGATGCATACTCCTATATGCGAAGAATGTATTAGGGCAAGGTCAACGCTAGGATTTATGCTGTTTGTTTGGAGATAGAATAGAGAACTAGACTCATGTTGATGATTCAAACTGTATCAGATATGACTTGTGAGGATCTTGATAATCTTTTAAGCTCCAGATCTGAAGAGTCAAAGTTACTGGCAAGCTGTAGATTGACACGCCATGGAAGGAATTTTGATCAATATATAGAGTTGATGCTCTCTCTACATGAGCTCCACATTTGGCTACAAGACTTCAAACTAAACAGTAAATGTTGACTCAAGTCCTTCAGTTTTTCATGAAACTAAGATGTGATTCAAACCCGCTGCGTGACTCTAGAGCAAGAACGGTGCCCAGTACAAGCTAATAATCCTTTTCCATAGAGAAGTGGAAAAGCAGCATCAGCTTTGAATTTGTCATTCTGCGAATTTAGTTTCTGTCAACTTGTTGATATCTTGCATGCAACTTTATGTCCTTGAATTTGTATTTTATTTGTTTATATGGTATATGCTGCTTTGATCTCGCATTTGTTTTCTTCGACCAGAATAATAATGAGCTTGTTTGTTTGTGTACATGTTATGTTAACAACTCTAGACTCTCCTGTGCTTGTAGCAAAGTAATTCTGCTTTTAACTAGGATGTGACATCTTGACATTACAGATTTGCAATGCAGTTCTTGCTGCCCGAATCATGAATGCAACGCTAGTTTTGCCTGAGCTGGATGCAAATTCGTTTTGGCGTGATGACAGGTATTTATTTGCATATCAACTGCCCATTCTTGTTAAGTCGATTGTTCAGTTGACCTTCCTCCCTTCCCTTCTGTCTAACTTTCATTTGTTCGACTCTTAGTGTGTGTGTGTGAGAGAGAGAGAGAGAGGATTGGCATTATGGGTCCAAGATCTGTAGGGAGATGTGGAGATCTATTGGAAGACAATGAGTGAGATTTTGGTGTGGTGAAATTCAGTGTTAGAGATGAGTACAATGATGACATATGATGATTGATCTTCATTGTTGGTGAATTTCTTTATTTGCATTTGTTTCATCCGAGGTGACTGCAATATAGGTCGGAAATAATCATAATTTCTTTTTATTTTTTTTCACTTTTAATTTGTTCCTTTGTTTTTTTTTTCTTTNACCAATACATGTATAACTTGTTTGGCTATCTTTGCAAATCAATATTTCTTAGCTGTTTAGAACTTCTAGGTTGTTTGGCCTAACTTGAGTCGAAAGTATTTTTGAGAACTATGAATGTTGCCTCCGAACTTGAGATATAGGAAAATTTGCAAAAAGGGGTATCTGAGGTTAGAGGTAATAAATAAAAGGGCGCCTGACGTTTATCTATTCTCATTTAGGGTACCCAACCTTTTGAATTAATTCTCACTTAGGGTTCGATTGGCTGACGTTATGAAAACTTTGTGAGAATGTACTCCTCTCTAACAGACTTGATATGATAGTTATGCCATCAACAAGTAATGAAGCATAGACCATGGACATATTTAAGCCTCTATTTCTTCCTTTTGTGGATAATTTTCTACTTCCGTCACCCTCTTACAAGTAGCTCACTATTTCTCTTCAAACTCCTCCCCTTTTCTAATACAAGCCTTATTGGATTGCATATTCTGTCAAACTTTTAGGAGTTTTAACATAGTTTTTCACCGCGTTAGGCAATCGGACCCGAAATGGGAATTAATTCAAAAAGGTTAGGTACCCTAAATGGGAATAGGTAAATTTCAGGCACCCTTTTTATTATCAACCCAAACGTCAGGTAACCTCTTTGAAAATTTTCCTGAAATATATCCCTCTGACTTGTCAACTATTAAGAAAAGAATCAAGAAAACATCTTAATATAGATCTCACACACTAAAACCCAAGTAACGGGCTGGAGTGCTCTACAGCTCTATGGCATATGCCCACATATCTCTTTTGTTTACTTTGCATATAAAAGACATATACTTTCTTATGACACGTGATACTGTTTTTCAGTGGATTTCAAGGTATCTATGATGTGGAGCATTTTATCAGAACTCTAAGATATGATGTACGGATTGTGGAAAGCATACCCGAGATTCACAAAAATGGAAAAACCAAGAAGTTGAAAGCTCATCAGGTAGCTTTTGGTGCATGTATGTATGAAACTGAAAGCACAAGTGTGTTTGACCCCAATCTTACACATGTTTTGTTTGATTTCAGATGAGACCTCCCAGAGATGCTCCAGAGAGTTGGTATATAACTGATGCTTTGCAGAAGATGAAAGAGCATGGTGCTATATATCTCACTCCCTTTTCACATCGTCTGGCTGAGGAAATTGACAACCCTGAATATCAGCGGTTAAGGTGCAGAGTCAATTACCATGCCCTCAGATTTAAGCCTCACATAATGGAGTTAAGTAATGCAATAGTAAATAGACTCCGTGGACAAGGGCGCTTCATGGCTATACATCTTCGTTTTGAGATGGATATGCTGGCATTTGCTGGGTAAGTCATATGTTGTAATTAAGATGAGTACTACGGTGAAAATATAGTGTTTCTGCCCTTTTCATTTTCTTTATATGCAGCAATAGATGAGCTAGTAAGTCTGTCTGTGTAGGTTTGGACTTGATGTGTGGAGGGGAGCTTAGTTGTCCTTGGGGGTAGAAATACCATTATTCACTCTTGTTTGTCGAGTATTCCCTTATATATCTTGCCCCTCTTTAAGATTTATATAAGATTCACGAGGAGAATTAAGAGGCTTATGAGGTATACTTTGGTTGGGGGACTGGAGGAAAAAAGAGAGAGTGAGTCGGGACCATTTATGATGGCCAGAGGAGGGGGTGGATGGCTTGGGTTTCATGACTTTATGTACAAAATCTTGTCCTTGATGGAGAGAAGGCTATGGTATTTCCCTTTGGAGTTGAATTCCCTATGGTTAGAGTGGTTCAGTGGTGTATTTGATATTTTTACCCATGGTGAAATATGAGATTGGGAATGGGGGTAACGTTGCATCGTGCATAGCATCTTGGGCAGAGGAGCAACTGCTATCAATTATTTTCCCACATACTCTAGAATTCAACTCTACATAGTGCTCTTATATCTTCTTCCTTGCTGAGGAGGCAGAAGGTTCACTTCATCTGTTGAAGACACTGTTTTGTCTGATGATTTGTATTTGAGGACTCCTAGTAGTCGTATTTTGCACTCTGTTTCTTTTTAACTATCTTGCTGTTCTTTTTCTGTATCAGAAAAAGAACAGTTTGCTCGATTTCCCACATGCTTAAATTGTTTATTGCAGACTGGTACTGCTCTTGATGTTTATGAATGAAGTTGAGGAGTGTGCTTTTTTCATAATTTTTGGGCACAACATGTTGCAGGTGTTTTGATATATTTACTCCCAAGCAGCAGCAGGAATTGATGGAGTATCGTAAAAAGAACTTTGCCCCTAAAGAACTTGTGTATAACGTGAGAAGGGCAATTGGAAAATGTCCTTTGACTCCAGAAGAGGTAAATATTTTGGCCTCATTATAGTTCCTCTTGGGTTGTATCTTGTAATTCATGGTTCAGCTGTTCGTACAGAGCTTACACACA